>VZRL01006420.1:4687-22839 GCA_013397895.1 Origma solitaria
CCCCGGGCAGCGCCGCCCCGACCCGCGGGGGTGAGGAGGGGATCCCGCCGACACCCCCGTCCCCCCAGTGCGCCCCCCGTGCCCGCATTCCCACGGTGGGAGCGCGCCCGCAGCCGCAGCGCCGGGGATGCTGCGGGGCCCCCGCTGCGTGCCCGGCTCCCACGGCCCCGCAGGGCAGAGCAGGGACCCTCCCCAAAATCAAACCGCCCCTCCCCAACCATTAATTGTGGCCGGTGACACCAACACCCCGCGGTTGCTCCTGATTTATAGCAGAGGGGTGCGGGTTTGCTCAGCCGTATCGGCACCGCGGGCCGGGGTCCCGTGGGGAATTCCCGATCCCTCGCCCTGCACTGGAAAACTCTACGTCCCCACGAATTCCCGCCCCACTCTCGGCTCACACCCACCCGGGTGGGTGTTCTGCCCCCCGCGGGTGACAGTGACACAGGAATGTGAACAGGCACCTGCCCCCCCGACACGAGTGGCACCTGCTTCCCGCTGGGAACGCAGCAGTTTCCTGCCCAGTCGGGGCTGTGAGTGCACCCCAAACCCTCGCGGTGGGGTTTAGGCTGGGTTTAAAGCTCCTGAGTCATGAGGAGCTGCCGGTAAACCCGGCTGGGGAGAGCGGGACAGCTCAGGCACTGACAGCGGTTTGATTGGGAACGGCCTTCAGCCAAAATAAACCGAGGCAGACCCAGACTGGCACGAAATCGGCCGCATGGGGGTTGGACTGCCTTAGTTACAGCTCAGCTTAATGGGTCGGAGCGTCCCGAGCAGAGTTCTTTACCCAACAGAAGGAGGGGGAAAAAAAGAGAGAGTCTCACCTGGGATGCTCTGGATGGTTTTAAATTACAGCCCAGGCTGGATGGAGTCTGCAGCTGAGAGGTTTCACTTTTTTTTCGCCATCCCACACACCTGCCTCATGTGAACCCCATCCCGATCCGGGTGTTTCAGTAATGTGGATTAGCGCTGTATTCCATGCGCGTGGACCTCCGCCCGTGCCCCTCTCAGGTGAGACCCCACCTGCAGTGCTCGGTCCAGGACGTGGAGCTGCTGCAGCGAGTCCAGAGAAGGCCACGGCGATGCTCCAAAGGCTGGAGCCCCTCTGGAGCCAGGCTGGGGGTCCTCACTTGGAGAGGAGAAGGCTCCAGGGGGACCCTCGGAGCCCCTTCCAATGCCTAAAGGGGCTCCAGGAGATCTGGAGAGGGGCTGGGGACAAGGGAGGGAGGGACAGGACAAGGGAGAATGGCTCCTTGTCCCACCCCGATCCTCCCCTGGGGTCAGTGTGATGCTGAGAGCAGCCACACCCCCGCCCCCTGCCAAAACCCCGCTGGCCCCCATGGGGCCGGCACCGTGTCCCCCTGGGTGCTGTCACCTGACGGTGACACTCCTATCGGTCTTGTGACCGAGCGGGCCCTGATTCATGTGCGGGAGCCCTGCAGGTGCTCCGGGCTGTGCTGTGGCCACCTCGGGGGACCCCGGGGCTTCGAAAAGGGGAACTCGTCAGGGTTTTTCACCTAATTAACGACACCTTAATTGTACTTAGAGGAAGGGGAACACGAGCCTTGTGGCGAGGCTGATGGGATGCTCGTTCCCTAAACCTCACCTGAGCTGGGAGCTGTGCGTGGACAGAGCCGAGCCTTGAAGGCTGAGAGACATCCCGAGGTGCTCATCACCGTCCTGGTCAGTGCGTCAGGAGCTCTGAAAGCTCCACACGGTGCTTGGCTGCGGATTTCAGGCTTTTAACCCCACAGAGGGAGAGATGGATCATCTGTAATGATGGCGATGATCACCATCGTTGTCACCTCATCCTGGATCACAAAGGATGCTCAGGCACGGAGCCTGAGGCGCACACCAGAACACGGAGCCTTTCCTCCCCAGCCCTCGGATTCGCTGGAGATGCAGATCTGGGGCTGGTAAGGTCACAGAGTCATAAACAGAGTGTGGCTGGTGGGGACCTGAAAGGTCACCGGCCTTCCACCCCCGGGGGACGACTGTGACAGGGCCACGTGTGTAGGCGGCTGCCTGGATGGTCAACAACACAAACCCTTCTCGAGCAGCTCGGAGAGGGAAGAAAAACACACCCCGAGCTACCCAAACCACGGGGTGGGCATTGCAGGGGTGTCTGATCAAGCCACGGTGGTTTCTCAGGGCCGTGAGTTTTGTTTTGTTTGCAAGCGCTGAGCTGATGTGCCACTTCAGGGGTGTCGGTTTCCTCTGGCAAAAAACACTGCCCAGATGTGGCTGCAGCAGCAGAAATTTATTCCCTGAGCATCCCATGGCCTGGCATGAAAGACGCTCAGCACTAGCAGGGATGGGATTCAGGGCAATGTGTAATTTCTGGAGGAGGAAAAACTTTCACTGCTTTGCTGTTGGGCGTGGGAAATCCTTGTTTGGGGCCAAACTCCGGCTGAGGGAACTTGAGCCAGGAGAAACTGCTGGGCAGCTTTCCTGATCCCGGCCCAACACCCTCCTGGCACGGCCTGTGTCCTTCCCAACGCCGTCTCCCGCCTCACCTTGGTTTTCCTGATTTGCCTGTGAAAACTCCACGCCCTCCTCCTCCGGAAATACTCGGAAACACTCGCGCTGAAATATGCACGGAAAAGGAGATGGGCATCTCCCTCCTCCCGCAGGGGAAGAAGGGACCCACGGGCAGGCCTCGCTGCCCTGCGGGGTCCCTGGGTTGATCCCAAAGGACAGATCCCCATAATAAACCAAACCCCAGCGTGGCTGGGAGGGGGGGAACTGCGGGAGCGCTGTGGTGGCTGTGGGAAGCCCTTTCCTGCCTCAGTTTCCCCCGTGGCAAGGCAGGGATCAGCCTTGCCTCACCCTGTGTGGCAGCAGGATGAAAAGCTTGGGATGGGGAGGAAAAGCCCTTCGGAGCAGAGAGCAGCTGCAAATGCATCCCGCTGATCCTGGGGCACCCCACACCCCGGGAAAATGGGCTCCGGGTGGTTGGGATTGGTCCCCGAAGGGAACAGCCCTGGGAGATGGCTGGAGGCCAGGGGTGCACCTGCAGGAGTGTTCGGGGTGCTGTGAGGGGAGGCTTTCCCGAAGAACATCCCACAATTTCCAGCTGCTCCAGAGGTGGGTGACCCCGGGCTGGGGCAAGCAAGGGGAGCTGGGAACCTCTGGGTCACCTCAGTCCTGCACAGGTCTCGTTTTCCAAGCCCGGAGGTCTTTTCCTGTTATTATCCAGCTGGGGAACAATAGCGGTGGCAGCTGGTGCAGTGTGACCTGCAGATAAGGAGGAGGCTGATTAGCAGGAAAACTACACAGGAGGTCCGGAGTGAAAGTGGTCCCGAGGGAGCAGCACCTCGGGAAGGATGGGATTCCAGCCAGGAGCAGGCTGGGAACCCAAGGATGATAACATGGGACAAGCGGCGACCTCGGCGTGGTGGCCCCAGGCAGGAGTGGCCCCGCGAGGGGTTGGCAGAGAGGGACCACGAAGGCTTTTTTTAGTGCGAAACCAAGAAACAGAAGAGGAAGCGGACGCTGAAATCTCGGCTCTCAGAGCTGTGCCGTGACACAACACTCCGGGGATGTGAGCCATGCCCTCACAGAGAGGGGCAAAGGACATCAGAGCCCCCCAAATCCACTGCATCCAATGGAAAAAGGGCTCGGTGTCGTGTGAGCTCAGAGGGGATAGCCCAGCGTGGGGGAATCCACCTCACCATCCTGTGTGAGGGGATGGGTGCTCTCCCAGACAGAGAATTCCAAAGGCTGTGCGCCTGGGAAAAAGAAAGCTCTGCTCCCGAGGGCTGCAGGAGAAACCAGGGAGAGGCCAAAGGCGAGGGATCCGTGAGCCATTGAAACCAGCCCGGGGGGAATTCGCCATTTCCTAGCAATGAGGAAATGTGAGGTTGGCTGAGGAGCCGCGGGGCTGCGGGCAGGGAATGGGAAGCGAGAGCCGCCGACAAGTGAGGGCAGGCCGGGCCGGGGCCGCGGGGCGAGTCCGTCCGTCCGGGCTGCCGAGCAGCAGGGGCGGCTGGCGGAGCCATCCGGCTCTTTCCACCACACCTTGGGATGCAAAAAAAAACCCGGGAGGCATCCGCCTCATCCCGCAGCCAGCTGGGATAAACAGGGCAGCGCCAGGCGCTCGGGCACGGCAGCTCCTGGGCAGGAGCGGGCTCGGTGGGCTGCGACCGCCGTATCAAAAACGCGTTGGGTTTTTTTTGTTCTGCCGTGGAGCGTTTTGGGGCAAACCACATCTGAAGGTGCTCGTGGCTCCCGGAGGAGTGGGAGAGGCTGGGAGCTTCCCACCGCCGCGGACAAACCCAGCCCAAACCGACTCGGGGAGCAGCTGAAAGAGGAAACAAAACCTGGGTTGAGTTTCTCCCCACGGAGCATCCCTGGGATGCTCAGCCCGGGATGCCTGGCAGCGCCTCCGGGCACAGCTGAGCTGCAGCTTTCCCTCAGGAACAGCTGGAATTTGCATTCCGGGATGGCGCCAGAGCCCTGCTGAATGGGAGGGCGGATGGGAGTCCAGGACCCCCAAACCAACAGGGCAGTGGGGGGTCCTCAGCCAGCCCCGCAAAGCACCTCTGATGTTACACAGCACTTTGGGGGCCCAATAATAATTTATTACTGCTAATTAATGATGCCATCACTGCAGGACTGGCCCTTGTGCCCCCTGCTGCACGCTGATCCCCTCTGGGTGCTGGCACAGGCACAGAGGTGGGGACACGTCCCCGTCCTCACCTCACCTGCCTACCCTATTACTTCAGGAGCCCTAAATTCCTGCTGGGGCCCAGGCGCCTCTCCCAGGGCCCGCCCTGGTGGAGCCCAGTTCCACCCCAATCCCCGTGGGGCACGTGGGGACCCCCGGGCCGGGGGCTCTGCGTGTCCCCAGCACGAGGATGAGGGCTGGGAGCTCCTCACTGGATCGTGCCAGCGTCACCCACCCCGCGGCTGACGTGGGGAGCCGGCTGCCTCAGCATCCCGTGGGGCTGCTGATGCTCAGCCGGCCGGGGGATTCTCCCACGTCGGCACCCAAAAGCGGCAGCGCTCTTTGTCCCCTGCGTCCCCAGCAGCACGTGGGGATTATCCCTCCTGACCTATTTCCCGGGGGGTGCAGCGGGGCTGGGCTCAGGGAACGCTTGAGGAGTGCGGAGATGTGCAGATAGAGGCGCTCCGAGGTGTGAGATATCAGTAATTAATTCACAGGTTAATATAGTTATGCGCTGAGATCATCATCAGCTGATCCTGCTAATCCCTTCTTGAGCAAGGCCCCAGCGGAGGGGGAGCTGCTGCCTGCCATCGCCAGCTCCTGGCAGCTGGGGTGTCCCTGTGGCATCCCCAAGTGCCACCCAGGCTTTGTCATCCCCTGCCCCTTAAGATCCCCCGGCCCTAAATCTGCATTTTTCCAGGGTGGTCCCACCAGAGGGGAGGTGCCTCCTTCTCTGCATCAGACCCCCTTGAGCCAGGGGCTGAGATTTTCTCTCATTAATTATTTCGGTGATTATTAAAAATAGGTAATTGCTGCCCTGTTGACTTAGGGATCGTGTTTAGCACGAGCTCCTGCTGGCCTCCAGCCCAGTTCTGGGAAGGAACACCCCTCATGTGCTGCTGTTGCTCACCAGGAACACTCAATTTTCACGAGTTCGTTATTATTTTTTTTAACTCCTCTCCCTCAGTCATCCCATGGAGTGGGTGGGTTTGCTTTGGGAAGTGTTCAAACCCAGCTCAGAGCCCCATCCTGTGCCCACCCCACAGCCCAGCCTGCCTTCAGCCGAGCTCACAGCCCCCCAAAATCCCTGGGACTCGGTGTTTCCGTGGATTTGTGGCCTTGGAATTCATGGTGAATCCATGCAGGAATTGCTGGAACATGCCCTGGGCACTGCAGGTCCCACCTTGCACCCCCCTGACCCCACACCTGAGCTCACCCCACTCTGTTTTCTCCCAGCCCTTCACACAAAAAAGTCAAAAAAGCCATGACAGTGGAAAGTCGAGGTAATAAATACAAATAAAACTTCCTCTGGAGGCTAAAAATGACACCCGTAGACAGCGAAAAAAACTTCTCCGGGTGACAATAACAGAGCGCGGAGCTATTTCAGTGCTGGGCTGTTCCATTGCAGCACTCGGCGCTGGGGTTGTGGCTGCTCAAAACCAGCCACTTCCCCAGGGACGTGACGTGTTTCCTTTCCATCACAAACTGATTTAGAAGCAAAACTTTCTACATTTAGGCAGCTGAGAGGCTCGGCTTCTCTTTTCTCTCTCGCGCCGACGGTGAGCGAATGGAAGGAGAGATAAAGGGGGTGGGACCAGCACAAAGTGACTGTCCGTGGCTTCCTCCTTTTTAGTTTTTTCCTTTGCTCTTTCTAAATAATCGAAAAGTGAACCAGAAAACCACAATTAATATTTTCCACGCCGTGGAGGCCTCGTGTGCACCCCAGTGAGAGTTTGTGGCTCGGGGTTGGCCAGAGCTGCTGCGTTTGCAGCCCTGAGTGGGCCCAAGGGCCTGACATGAGGCCATGGTGCCTGGTCCTGTGTCACAGCAGGGATCATCCCCCACAGGGACATTGCAGCCACCTGGGCAGATTCCTGATCCAGATTATCGCCATCCCTGTCCCCATCCCCATCGCATCCCCATCCTCATCTCCATTCCCATCCCCATCTCCATCTCCATCCCATCCGCATCTCCATCTCCATCTCCATCCCCACCTCCATTCCCATTCCCATTTCCATCCCCATCCCCATTCTCCATCTCTGTCCCCATTCCCATTCCCATTCCCATTCCAATTCCCGTTCTCCATCCCATTCCCACCCCGCAAGTGTCACACAGGGCGCTGGATCACTCTGGGCTCTGGCTCCCAGAGATCCCAATCCCAGCTCGGCCCAGGCGTGCATCCGACTCCTCTCATCTCCAATTAAACCCAGGAGTGACGATGATAATTCCTAGAAGGATAAACATCCGATTGCCTTTTCTCCACCGAAAATAACTCCCCCGGCCACAAGGAACTGAGGGCAGGGAGGAACGGGTGATGGAGTTTGGCTGCAGGATGTCAGTGGAGCCGTGACCTCTCATTTACTCCGGAGCCTCGCTCCGACCTGCCGGGCCAATTACACCCTGCTCCGAGGGCAGGGATAGAAAAAGAGAAGGAGAAATCCAACTTTAGCAGACTTCCATGACATCTCGCAGTGTCATTTCCTCTGCTGCTAATCTTAGCGCCGGTGGCAGCGGGGTTCGTGTTTTTTTCCCTGGGCTGTGGTGTTACCCAGCTTCCTTTTTCTGTCGTTTTCCTTCCCGCTGGCTCCTGCAGCTTCACCCAGCGCTGTGTGCCCGGGCCAAGCTGGGATCCTGCTCCTGCATCCCTGCCTGATCCTTCCTGGAGGGGACAGAGCTCTGCAGGACCCCAGGGCGATTCGGCCCCTCCGAGGCAAACAGGCACTTCCTGGAGGGAAAGTCCGGGACTTGTTTAACCCCCCCAAGGCAGGACTGAAATCCTCTCTCGCTGCCAGGGACCCAGGGAAGGTGACCAGCGGGACGGCACAGACCTGATCAAGTTGCTCCGTTCCACACTCAGGCACTGATGCAGAGCTGGGATGCAGCAACCAGAGCATCACATCCCTCTGCAGGATCCCAGACCTCCCTGAGTAAATCATTCCCTCCTGCCTCAGTTTCCCCATGCCCGCAAAATGTCCTGGGGTCTTGCTCATTCCAAGGGGAATGTTATTCCTGGGCACGGGCAGGACA
The DNA here is from genome assembly GCA_013397895.1 of Origma solitaria. Classification (NCBI taxonomy): domain Eukaryota; kingdom Metazoa; phylum Chordata; class Aves; order Passeriformes; family Acanthizidae; genus Origma; species Origma solitaria. The sequence continues at coordinate 12,381 of VZRL01006420.1, forward strand.
GAGGCAGCTTTGTCACAGGGCAGACATCAGGATGAGCTTCGAGGAGGACCTGCAGGCGGGTGAATCTGAGCCCTGGAGAAAACTGACTCTTAGATGAAAGCCTAATTAAGGAGCTAATTAAAGGGGAGGTCCGGCTAAGCGGCCAGTAGGCAGAGCTCTGCTGATTTATGCCTTTAATTTTGGTTTTGCTTTCCAAGAGAAACGGGCTGAGGGGAAAGGCAGGGCAGGGCCCGGTTCTGAGCCCGGTTCCCACACGGGGCCACCAAGGGACCCCGGGACAGGTCCCACTGTCCCTGTGCCCTCCTGGGTACTCCTGGGGTCACCTACACGAGGGTCTGGCTGGCCACCCCTGCTCCCATCGCCCACAGGGGTCTGCTCATCCTCTGCAGATCCCAAAATCCCACACTCGCTGCCAGCACGGAGCCCCGTGTGCTCCACCCAAATTTTATTCAGGAAGCTGCAGGCATTAAACCCGAAGTCCCCGAAGTGCCAGGGGGGCACGCCGGGGGTCAGAAATCGGGTGAAGGGAGGAGAAGGGGCCATCCCATAATTCCTGGGATACCCAGGCGAGCTGGGACAACTCTCAGCACATTTCCCAGAGGGGAAGAGACCTTGGCTTTGGGAGCGGAGGGGTTGGGATTGGTGCCGTGGATCTGGGCTGGGAGCAGGGTGGGTTCCTCCTCGGTGGGTTCCAGGTCCCCTGTGCCCCAGGCAGAGCTGGCTCTGTGATGTTGGGGTGTGCAGGGCACGGAAGGGATGGCCACGGTCAGTCCTTGTAGTGTTTGGTGACGAACTGGGTCGAGGCCACCAAGTGGTCCAGGTGAAAGTCGTCCAGGAAGTCACCCAAGTCCCAATCGCCTGCAGAGAGAGGAAAAGGGGTGAGCAGGGCTGGAGCGGGAACAGCCCCGTGAGGCTGCAGCTCTGCCCCAAACCACATCCTGCACACCCCGGGAGGCCCTGGGGACACGGGGAGCCATGGGGATCAGCCCTGAGCATCCCAGGGCCACGCGGGGTTGGCTCCTCTCCTGCCCCCTGACCTTCGGAGCAAACCTTCCTACGAGCCCACACCGCGGTGGCCCGGCTGGAAATCCCCCTGGGGGAGTCACAGGAGATCCCCTGTGCCCCTCACGGGCACTCACTGCAGCTCCACAGACTGCCGGAGCCAAGGAGGTTCCTCATTCCCGACACCCCTCCCCTGCTGCCCACCCTGATCCAGCACCCCAGAGCTCCGGGGGCAGATCGTGGTGGATCCTGCCTTGCCTTTTCCCACGCAGGCAGCAGGGAAACCCTCTCCAGGGCGAAGGGCAGCAGGGATTCCCTCATACCCGGCCCCCGTGGGCCAGAAATCCCCCCGTGCCCTGCCAGTGTTGGGCACCGAGCCTGGCTCTGCCTGGTGGCTGCCGGAGCGCCCTGCTCTGAGCCGAGGGGCTTTCCCTGGCACCCAAAGAGCTCTCCTTGTGGGGTGCCGGGGAAAGGGGACCGCTGTTTATCTGAAACCTGTCCTCTCCTCTTCCTGGCTGCTCGTTAATGTCACGCGGCAGCCGGGCAGCGCTTATCGGCTGTCACATCTCAGCCCCGACTGGAGCAGAGCACAGCGTCCCCTTCGCTCTTGCAAAAGTGCTGAGCAAAACCTGAGCTGCTGCATCACCTGCGTGGGGTGGTGATGGCCTGGGGAGCTGCTGGAGCTCCCACCTGCTCCCCACCTCGGGCTCTGAGCTCCAAAAAAAGCTCCGGAGATTCTCGCCGTGACGGCACCGCACCCTGTGACCTCCCGGAGCTGCGGGACGCCGTGCTGGGATGCTCCAGCGCCCGGGAAGGAGGTCACAGGATGCTCGGGAAGGACCCTGCACCCTCATTCCGGCTGGGATGAGATGCTGGAGTGCCTCAGGTTGCTGCTGGAGGGTCCCACGTGCCCCCTGCCACCCTCCGAGGACCCAAACCAAGCTGAGAGCAAGGACAGCCCCAATGTCCTGCGCTGGGGTCAGCGCCAGAAGGGACACAGAGCCACAAACACCTCCACCCCCGAATTCCACCTCGGCAGCAAGGGCAGCTTCTCACTTCGGGGTTTCATCCCAACCCCCTCAGCGCTGGGGGTCCCGCTGAGGGTGGCACCAGGGGAAGGGGCCTCAGGGGGGGCCGCTCCCGCGGCGCCCGCAGCCTTTGCCGGGTGCCTTTCATCCGGAGGCTTTCAAAGCGCTGGGAAAAGCCCACGGGAGAGCAGCCGGGGCCACGTGGGACCGGGGTGAGAGCGAGACGCGGCACCCCCGACTCCCAGGGGTGCCGGAGCTGTCACTGATGTTCGCCGAGCCTCCGGAGAGGCGCGGATGAAAGGAGCCGGGGGAGGCAGAGCCTCTGCGGGGCTGCAGGCGCCGGCCCCGGCTCTCGCCCCGCGCGTGGGGCCGGGGTTTTTCCTGACCTACTTTCCTACCTGCCGTGGCACCGGCTGTGCCCGGCTCTGCAGGGCAGGGAAAGCACCGGGGCAGCAAACGGGGGATCACCGGCGGGATGCCACACCTGGGGGTCCGGGTCCACCCCACACCAAATCCCAAGCGGGTGCCTCATCCCGGTGTCCCCAATTCCCAGCACAGGGTGACAGGGTGACATCCCTGCCCCGGCCAGCCCAAATGAGCCCGGCTGGCTCCCGGGGCTGGGGACTCTGAGTCACTGCGATCAGATCACGGAGCCGGGCCGGGGAGCCGAGGTCGCGGTGCCACTGTCCCCTCTCCCTGCCACAACAATAGGGCGTTTCATCCGTGCCTTGGTCCGTTTTCAAGCTCATTTCCCAAAGGATTATATCATCCCACTTGGCCCTTATCTGAGCACCCGCCGGAGGAAGAGGAGTGCCCGCTGACACCCACACGTGCGCGGCCGCCTGAGCCCGGAGCGCCCGATGGGGAAACTGAGGCACGAGGCAACAGCTGGGCTCGGGGAGCTCGGCATCCCTCTGATCCCACAGCTTTCCCAGCGCTGCCATTGTCTCCTGCCCACCCCCCGAACGCTGCTGCCCTCCTCCCCCGGCCCCCCGGCTGTAATTTATCAGCCTCATCAGCGGCGAAGTTCTCCTGATGGGAGCCCTGATGCTTCTCTGCCAAGATTAATGATGTCCCGGCGGAGGTGGGCGGCAGGCCGGCAGCTGCTTTGGTCACCGTCAAGTGACACCCGGGGACTTGGGCCGGCACCGCGTTCTCCCCGCAGCCCTTCGCCGCCTCCCGTCCCAGCCGCAGCCTTTCCCTCCCCGCCGGGGCCCAGTCCAACCCGATTTTCCAGCTGGGTGGATCGGATTGGAGGCGCACAAGGTCGGCTCATGAGTCAATGCGGCAGCCCCGATCCCGAACTGGAGCTGGAGAGGGATGTGGAGCCACAGCGAGGGCGGCTGGCCGGGCTCATCCCACTCCCTGCTCTCCCCAAAGGACTTGTTGCTTCCCGCAGGCAAAATTTCTGGGAGGAAAAAAATCCATTCCCAGTTGTGAAACATCTGCCGAGTGCAGGAGGGGGTTTGGGGATGCTGGAGTGTCTCCCAGTGCTCACCAGAGCTGGTGGGACAACCAGCGGGATGTGCAATTAAGCCTCAAGGTTTTGTCCTAATTAAAGATGCCCCTCGATGGGGGAACTTCAACCCCCCAATACCACAGCCGGGGTCTGGTGGGTGCCTGAATTCCCCCGGCTGAGGGATTTCCCGTGGATCGAGAGCCTGTGGCGAGCGCTGCCGCCTCGGGCTGCGACGGTGGCTGTGACATTTCACAGACCACAAATTATGATCTCGCATCTCCCCAAAACACAACCACGGCTTGTAACACTCCTGGCTGCGAGGGAAGTGGGGAGAGCGGCAGGAAGAGCAGCGGGGACACCCAAATGTCCCCACCTTTGGCCCTGAGCCGGGACAGAGATGGTGCTCGGTGACAATCCAGTCAAAGGATCGATTTTGGCATGGCCAAAAAGCGAAGTGAATCAGACTCCAGAGGAGAAACTGAGGCTCTGCGTTATTTGCCCGAGGTCACACGCAGCCGGCTGGTGCAGGATTGATCCGAAACACGGGAAGGATCAGGTTGTTTTTTTTTCCCCTGATGAAACAAGCTTTTTGCTCAAGAGCCGCCCTGGAGAAACACCTCGGCCATAAATAACAGATTTCCACATTGCCACGAGTGATGGGGGATGTGACCTCGTCCTGCTGCCCTTCCAGCACCCGACCTGTCCCCATCAGTGCCACCCCAGCCGGGACATCCCCGCGGCAGTGTGGGCACCGGAGCCGCCCTGAAGTGTCCCCGCTCCCTGTGAGCTGCAAGGCGGGAGAAGAACGGGGATTTTTCTACACTCGCCATTGCCCCTCGCGTTTTACGTTCCCAGGGCTCTTCCCCAGGAGCGGGGACAGGCGACGCGGGCAGGTCCTGGTTTAGTGCCCTCTTCTGGAGGCTCCGGCCGAGCTCCTGCCATCCCGCCTGGCACTGTCACCTCCCCCGCCTCGGCCACGCTTGGCTCGGGACCTTCCCTGCTCTGGCCTCCAAGTGTCAGGAGGGAATTTTTCTGGGAGCTGAGCAGAAATTCTCCCGTGGGGCTGAGCTCGGCCGGAGGGAGGGACGCACGGCACAAGGATATGCAGGGGGATGTGTCCCCAGGCTGGGATGGGCCAGCACCGCTCCCTGTGCCCCATCAGGACATGTCCCTCTCCAGGGCTGGTGGCAATGGGTGACCCCAGCCCCGGTGAGATGGAGAAGTCGCTGCCACCAGATGTAGGACAAAGTAAAAGCAGCAAGAAGGGTTCGTTTAAGGCCAAATAATATGGGAAATTCCGAGCAAGGCTGGGAACTGTGCCTGTGGCATCGCCGGGAGAACCTGCATCGCTTCTTCCGCAGGAGAGGAGCGAGGCAGAGCCACGGAGGGGCTGGCTGGGCTCTCATCCGTGATCCTTTGGGATTGGGGTCACCCCCTCCTTGTTCCCGCCTGCTGCCAAAGGTGTTTGCTGCCTTTGCACCGCAGGGCTCAGCCATGCAGGGCTGGATGCACCAGAGGATCCATCGCCTTCATCCCACTGCCTTGGGGATGGATTTATTTAAAACCCTTGCGACACCGAAATCTCATCCCTTGGCTGCTTTTAGGGCTCGTTCCCTGAGAATAAAGACTGTCGGTGTCTCAATCCAGCAGCTCCCACTGGACAGGCCAAGGATGTGGTGTGGCAGAGAAATGGTTAAAAATAACCTTCAACCAACTCCTCAAACACCAGCCCCCGCCAGACCCCCGCAGCTGCTCAGGCATCGGATGTTGCGGAAAAATATCCGCTGGGTCTTTCCCAGGAGGGACAGGAAGGGCTGGGAAACTCGGATGGGATGGAGACAGGGCCAGTGGGGAATGCCCGGCCACCCCACGGGGGTGAAATTTGGGGGCTGGATCCACAAATCCTGCTGCTAACAGGATTTATCCAGAAAAAGCTCCTTGGTGGGTGTCTCAGTGTCCCTCCCCAGCTCCTGGATGCTACGGTGGAAATGTGGGACAGCACGGAGCCCCGCCGTCCCTGAATCCTCGGGAATGAAGGGCCCACTCCGCTGGCAGGGGGGTGACATCAGCGCTGTCATTAAGACGCGGAGCTAATGAGCCAGAAAACAAAGCCAAGGGCAGGGAGAACCCGCAGGGAGATTCGCAGCAGCTCCGGCCGCGATGAACACCACGGCCCTAAGCCCAGGGAGGGGTCAGGGGCTCTCCCAGAGCCCCCCGGAGCCAGCCCCGCGCTCCGCGGTGTGTGCTGTGGGTTAACAGCACAGCGTGAGTCAGGCAGCGCAGCCCAGACGCACCGACCTGACCTGCCCGTCGAGCTCGGCTCATGTGGTCCCAGCTGGGAAAGTTTTGAAATTTCCCTTGTGGAGGCCACGTGAACCACAGAGCCCCGAGTTCCGGGCAGGGCAGGGAGGAAGCCACGCTTGGCACCGGGCAGGATGGATCCCTGCCCACCCTGGGGGTGCCCCGGGATGGAGCAGCAGGGATTGTCCCCTGGGGTGTCGGGGGTCTCGGCCTCTCCATCACTGCCGTGCAGGATTTTGGGAGGAGGCGGTGGAAGGGAGCTGGGGAGCTGGGAGTTGGCGGGCGTTGTGTCAGCCCGGTTTGAGCAATGCCTTGCTAAACCTTCTCCAGGACTGATCCTTATCCGCCTGCTCCGAGGTGCTGGTGATGCAACACCCGCGGCCGGGCTGGGGCCGGGGGGATGTGCCAGCGAGGGATGGATTTCACAGCCCACATCTCTCCCTGCTTCCGATCCCGCTAGCCTCGCCGTTAGCAGGCGTTCTCCGAGACTTTCTGCCTACTGGCAAGGATTTAACTCCTCATCCACATCCCCTCTGGCCAGGCGAGCATCCCCAGCCTGCCGGCACACGCGGCATGGTCCATCCCCCTGGAAAAGCCCCTCGGGGCCGGGATGGAGGGCACGGGGGGTCCTTACCCAGCGAGTTCTGATCGTCGGGGCTCAGGGTGATGGTCTCCTGTGACGGCTGCCGGTACAGGCGGAACTGGTAGCGGTGGTATCCATTGTAGCGCGGGGGACTGGGCCGGATGTAACCTGGCGTGCAGGGGACAAGGGCTGAGCATCCCCCCGAGGGAGGAATCCCACCGGGACCAGGCCCATCGCCCTCCTCCAGGCCGGGATCGGCCCTCCCCACCCCCTGCACCGCGGGGCCTCACATCAGGTACAGCTCAGGTGTTCCGTGGGCAGAGCACCCACTGTGCCCACCCAGAACAGCCCCTCATGACCTCCTGGACCACCCTACCCTTCCCTCCATCCCCTTCCCATCCCTGAACGGCCCCCCAAGACCCTCCCCGTGCTGGCTGCAGCCTCCCCTGGTTAGGGAACCTGCTGGGGTGGGGACAAACCTCAGACCCCCAAGACCCCTGGAGCAGCCCAAGGGGGTCTTGGGGTCCACACTGTGCTCCAGGCACAGCCCAAGCGGGGGAGAACAGTGCACATCTGCCCAGATGTGGGGCCTGCAGCTGGCTCGGGGCATCTCCAGCTGATGAGGACAGAGAGTTGTCCCAGGAAAAGGGACAGCCGTGGGAAGACCCCTGTGATGCACAGCACGGCCACCCCTCGGTCTCCATTGGGGGCAGGAGGATGTGACACCGAGGGACAAAGGCTGAAGCTCCTTCAGGACTCATCACCCCCCGGGGTGTGACCTCCCCAAGCCACGTCTGGCTCATTTTGAACAGAAAATCTTTGTTTGTGCAACATCACAGGAGTTGTTGGGATTCACCCGCTTTTATCTTGTGTCTTTCTTTGGGGTTTTATCGCTCCCCCCTCTTTCGCACTGGTTTGGAGCCCTTCCAACCACTGGGGAGTTTTTTAACCACTTTTGCCTCTAGAAAAAATAAGAGAAAAAGTGGCTCCTGTTTCAGACAGTGCCCCAGCTGTGCCCTGGGGAACTCCTCGTGTCCCTCCCTCATGTTCCTCCCTCATGTCCTGCTGTGCCCACCCCAGCCAGCACTGCCACCCCCTCGTCCCAGCTCTCTGAGACCCCATCCCCTCATTGGGGGTCTGCACTCACTTGTCAGGACCCTCCCTCTGACCTTCCCAGCCCTCAGATCCGAGCCCTGGAAGGAAAAAAAGAGGGAAGTTAGATGAAACTGTGATCTTGAGGAGAAACACACGGTGGGATGGACCCCTCCTGTCCCCCCAGGGATTCCTTTTCCAACATTTTGTGTGTTTTTCCTGTGAAGATCGTTTGGGAGAGGCTTCTCCTGGTGGGACTGAGTGTTTCTTTAGCTATTTGGGGTTTAGGGGCTTGATCCACAAAGCCCTGGCACACAGGTGCCACTGCTGTCACCTGCACATGGAGACCATGGTCTGATCCAGGCTGTGGCACAGCAGGAAAGCCACAATAATTTCGTTAAAATCCTCGGCGCTGCTCGGCACTCTGGTGTTTGGGAAGGCTGGCCCATTCCAGGTGGGATTGTGGTGATTCCCACAGCAAAGCTTTGGCTTTGGCCTCAACAGAAACTCCTGCTCGCAGAGCCAGTCCCACTGGAGTTCTGGGATGCTTCCCGGGAGCAGCGAGGCTTTGCTGGGACACCCAGCATCCTGTGGGGACGGGAAGAATGACAAAGGGACAACAACAGGAGCTCCGGCCACATCCCTCCCCGCACATCCCACCTCACCCCTGACCTGCCGTGCTATTCCCGGCCATTCCCAACCTCCCAGCGCCGCCAGCGCTCGTAAATCCTCTCCTACGGCACCCGTTATTCCAGTCCTGCCCACACACGCTCCGCTGCCAGGGCTCCTCTGTCCTAACCTGCCCTGGGAGTTATTATCCCGAAAAAAAGATGCCTCAGATAACTCCCAGCAAAAGTGCACGCGGGGAGCAGGGCTCGGTGCCGCGGCTCCCCGGGATCAAAGCTTCCCTTTCCCTCCGAAGGAACCTGCTCCGCACTGAGTCACGGCCGGTGACAGCCTCCTGCCAGCTGCCCCTGGCACACCAAAGGTCACCACGGAGCCAGGAGCCCGCTCAGATCCCTGCAGATCGGCTCCCCGAGGAGCCCAAAACATCCCTCCGGTGACAGGGAGGTGATGAGCAAGGATTTGGGCAGGTTCGGATGCCCGGGAAGGCAGGATGTGTGGGGGGAGAGGCACCCAGAGGTGCTGGAGGGGACCCTGGGGCTGTGCCGGCTGCTCTGTCCCTGCCCAGATGTGCAACCCCGCGCCATCCAGATGTGCGCGCCCACTCCAGATGTGCGCACCCGCTCCAGATGTGCGCACCCGCACCGTGCAGACGCTCCACAGCGCCCATCCAGATGTGCACCGCCGGCCCACCCACGCCTCCTCCGCCCAGATGTGCACACGTGCCCGAGCCCTCCAGCTGTGCCTGCTCGCCCAGCTGTGCCGCTGCCCGGCGGGGGAAGCTCCTGGAGCACCCCGAGCTCATGCCGAGCTCATGCCGAGCTCGCCGGGCTGCCTGCCAGCCCCGAGCTCTTCAAAGGCACGGACTGAGGGTTTCTCTCCGCTCCTGGCAGGAACGCTCCCGTGCGGGGACCGCGCTGCTATTCCTGGCTTTGCCATGGGCTTATCGGGAGCGGCCGGGCCTCCTCCCTGCTTCCCTGCCCGCTGATGTGGGCTGCGTGCTCGCCCTGAGATGCTGCGGGTTCTCGCTAGCCCCGGGCATGGGAGAGTCAAAGGATAAAGCTCCTTTTTAAGAGGCGAGAACAGGAAGAGGGCGGGAGGGAGAAAGTAGGGATGAGCACTCCAAACCCTGCCTGTTTGGTTTTTTTTTTTTAAATAGTAAACAGCTATCCTGGGTGCAAGCAGCAAGCTCTGGGCACGGCTGCCGGGATGCAAGAGGGATGGGAAGGGTCGGGTGTGACGCCCTGCGACATTTTCTCCGGGTTTTTTTGCGGAGGGAATGGTTTGTAGGAGGAATAACCCCCCCTCCAGCCCCTTTCCCCTTTGCTGACACGCCGGTGAGGGCGAGGGGGGCATCACACTCCGGCAGCTCCCAAAGATCCCTGCCACGAGCCGAGCTAATGGACACTGATGAGCTGCCGCGTTTATTAATGCCCTTTTATGAGAGCATTAATAGTTCCTAATGACACCATTTGAGATTCCCAGCCTTTTATCTCCTTTTTCTCTCTTTCCCCTGCCGAGGACACAGTGTAGGAGGTGGAATTAGATATTCCCACCCTCCGGTCTGTGCCGGGTGGTGTCGAGAGCTGGCGGGGCACAGGATGCTCGTGCAGAGACCTGGGCAGCCTGAAAAATCTGTGCCACACGGTTTGAGTGACAGGAGCTCCTCTCTGCGATCTTTTCCACAGCCAAAAAGTGGGGAATTTTATCGTCCCTGGTGCCCTGGACACCGAGCGAGGCTCCCTGGAAGATCGGCGCTGCCTGCACGTCGCAGCGGAGGGTGGGGGGAATAAATAAATAAACAAACACAAATAAATTAAAGGCAGTGAGTCACGTTGTGTTCTCCTCTTGATCTTTTTGTTTTCTTTGCCCCCCTCCCCACCCCTTCCCTTTCTTCCCCCTCTCCAGAACGTGTCTGATCCCATCGGAGAGGAGGGGAAAGGGATGGGTGGCGAGCTCTCGCCAGCGATTCGCCCGGGCGAGGACGGAGGGTTATGGAAAGTGGGTGTGGGAATCGGCACAATCGCTGGCAGGGGACCAGGACAAACAGATGACGGATGGGACCCAGGGAAGTGCAGCCGAGCAGGGCTGGGCTGCTCCTGCCTCGCCGGGAGCGCGTCCCAACCCGGCCCGGGGACCCTGGGGGGCTCAGCCAGGTGCGGGGGCTGCACCCCACGGGAAGCGGCCGAGAGACCCACCCGGCATCGGCCAAGAACTATCCAAGGGGGGAAGCTGATCCCGAACAGCCCGGGGCTGGTCCCGAACCGCCGGGGCTGATCCCAAACAGCCGGGGCTGGTCCCGAACCGCCGGGGCTGATCCCGCACTGCCGGGGCTGATCCCCAACAGCCCGGGGCGGACCCCGAACAGCC
>VZRL01006420.1:22951-34816 GCA_013397895.1 Origma solitaria
GGGCTGATCCCGAACAGCCAGGGCTGATCCCAAACAGCCAGGGCTGATCCCAAACAGCCCGGGGCTGATCCCGAACTGCCGGGGCTGATCCCGAACAGCCAGGGCTGCTCCGGCGCTGCTCCTCACGGCTTCAAAGCCGGCCCAGCGGGAGCCCAGATCTGTTCTCCTCTCTTTCTATGATCTTTGTAATGAGGTCAGGATGGAGGAATCGGCTCGGGAGCATCCCGGGAAGGGCAGAGCCGCCGGGATGGCAGCTCAGCTTCGCTGCGAGCAGAGCGGAGGCTGGGACAGGGAAAAAAGGCTTGGGATGCTAATTGCAGGTGGATGTGGATCTGTTCCACCGTGTCCTTGCAGAGGAAGGTGAACGTTTTGGGGTTTCCTCGTCCCCACCAAATCCAGCAGCAGCGGGGAGGACCACTCCTACCCCAGCTCCCAGAAACATTCAGGCTCGCCCTGCTTTCCACCAAAAAGCATGTGAACAAACAGCCGATCCAAGAGAAACTCTCCCTCCAAATATCCCCGCGCGCAGGGAGGCCAGCACAGAGCAGGGCAGGGCCCGGCCAGCTCCCAGCACTCCCAAACTCTGGCATCTCCCAGCTCCACTGCCTGTTTGCTCATTAGCTCTCTTCCACGGCCGTCCTGGTGCTGGATCTGGGGCAGGCGATGCTCCCGCACGGCTCCGGCTCGCCCACGCCGCCCCGACCCTCTCGCTGCCGGCGCGGCTCCAGCCCACCCTCGCCGTTTCCATCACCGTCACCGGGGTTTGGTGCCCGAAGGAGCCTGTCAGCCCCGACCCTGCCGGTCCTTCTGTGATGAGAGATGTCACATCCCGTTATGCCAGCCTTGCTATGCCGCTGGATTGTCGTGGTGTCTCCGTCAGGAAAGGGATTGGGGGGAAGAGGAAAATGCAGAGAAACGCACGAGTTCGTGGAAGGACCAAGGTGGGAAAGTCGCCTCTGGCCAGGATGGGAAAGGCCTGGTGGGGAAGGGCCTCTCCTGGCCACCCCAATACTCTAAAGGGAATTTTGACAGCATTCCCAGGGCAGGGAATGACAACACAAGGCCGAGACCCCGCAGAGGTTGGATCCCATCACACCCCAAATGCAGAGAAACCTCCCCTTCCTGCTGGAACCAGCCCAGCTTTCCCAAGCCCAAACCTCATCCTCAGCCTGCTGCTCGGGTGCTTCCCCGCAGCCCCAGTTCCTGGATCCTGCCGTGACTCAGGGCTGTGCTCCGAGCCAGTTTCGCTCTGGGGTGGAATGGGTCAGGATGGCCCAGGCCATCCCAGACCTGAGGCAGGAATGATTCCCAGCATTTCCCTGCTCCAAAACACAGCTACCCCACGTCTCCATCCAAACCGACATAGCTACACCAAAACAGGGGGATTTTAACCCCAAAATTGTTCCAGGGCTTCCCACCCCAGCAGGCACTGACCAACACTGACTGCACACCGTCATCCCAAAAAATTCCCTGATGCTCATCAGAACTCCTGGGAACACTTGCTGAGGTCTCTTTGTCACCCTTGAGTCCCCTTGGGAGGCCCAGGGATGACACCGCTCCAACACGGATCCGAAGAGCCTCTCCCACTTTTCCAGGGTCTGAACTCCAAGGATTTACCCCTACAGCCTTTAGGATTCTTAGGCAGCTCTTGGCACAGCCTGGATGTTTTTTTCTAGCTCACAATAAATGGGGAAGGCGACCATAAAAATATATTAAAAAATAAATATCGGGCACGGTCGTAATTTAAATGCAGCTTTGTCTGATCCACCCTAACGCCGCAGGGGAGGACGTGCCACGGGTTATTAACTGAGCAAAATAAACATAAATCACCTCTGTGCCTGGCTCTTCGTGAGGTTTTTTTAATCTAGAGACAAAAACCCTGCACTCCACAACCCTAACCATCCCTGCCTCGCTCCTGGCAGCCCGAGGATGGCATTCCCAGCGCCAGAAGCTCCAATTTTGCAAAGAGGGAAGCTGTGCTGGGTGGATTTCCAGCGAGAGACAGATCCCTGCCCGGCTTAGGCGTTGCTGGCACGGTTGCTGTGCCCATCTGCACCTTTCCTGCAGGATGTAGGTGAGGGGTCCAAGCCAGCGGGGCGGAGGCTCTGATGACACTCGGAGGATTTTGAAACCTCAGACAAAACATTGGTGTTGAAAAAAGAGATGGATTCGTTGGGTTTTTTTAATAAAACACCTGTGGGATCGCAGAGGCAGATGTGGGGGGGAATGGGATGCAGGATGCTGGGCTGCCTTCCCGAGAGCGCAGCCGAGCTGCTGTGGGAGGGCACGGGAAATGTGCCTTTGCCAGGACACTCAGGCGTGGGCTGCAGTGCTGGATTTGGGAGCCGAGGCTGATGGCTTTGCCAAGAAACTTCATGGAGGAGTTCCCTCTACCCCTTCCCTCTGCATCCCCGGCTGGGAAGCACCAGGGCTTTGTCAAAGCGAGAAAGTTGAGTAAGATGAAGAATCAATAAGACGGAAGTTGAATAAAATGAAGGTTGAATAAAACGGAAGTTGAATAAAACGAAGGTTGAATAAAACGAAAATTGAATAAAATGAAGGTGGTATAAAACAGAAGTTGAATAAAATAAAGGTTGCATAAAATGAAATTTGAATAAAATGAAGGTTGAATAAGACGGAAGTTGAATAAAATGAAGCTTGAATTAAATGAAAGTTGGGTAAAAGGAAGCTTGAATAAAATGGTGGCTACAGCAGGTTATGGAAAGGGCCTTGCACGCTCCGGATCCCGGGAATTCGGGGTGGCTGCACCCCAAGCCCCTTTCAGGGAGCGCTGCAATCGCATCCCGCGCGGTCACACCCCGGCTCGCGGGCCCCGGGCCTCTGTTGTAAACCGGGACGAGAAATGATGGATGCGATCGCTAAGAACAACAGGGATGTTGATAGCAACCCCAGGGGTGTGTGAGGAGCTGCCTGCATGCCGGGCTCGGCGCTGGCTGCCTTCGCCAGCCCCGCGCTGTCGCAATTCCGGGCGAGCTCCTGGCGGAGCTGGCTCCTGGCTGAGCCACCCTGACCCACTGGCCCCGCGCTGGGATTTGTCCGGCTCAGGACCCACCCAGGACTCCCCTGGAGCATCCTCCGCCTCCTTGGAGGGATAACGGGCGATGCTGGGGTGGGAAGCAGGGCTGGATCTGAGGGAGGAGGAAGGGATGAGGGGCACGAGGGGCAGAAGGAGAAAGGCACCTTTGTCCCTCGCTGTGACACGGTGGCGTCACTCAAATGCCACCATTTTCCCAGACCGTGCCTGGGCTTTGTCACCAGGTCCTTCCTGGGAGCTCCACCGGAATCTCCCTCCGTCCACCCCATGGATTTGGGCTCCCTCGATGCCCCGGTCACCCCCAAAACGCCGCAAGAACCACCGGGGAAGGTGAACTACGAGAGGTTTCCACAAATCCCCTGAGATTCCACCACGAGGAACAAGCTTGAACTGGCCAGAAAAAAGGGCTGGGTGGGACTGGAAAGGTCTTTTCCATCCCAGTCCTTGAGAGTGGAAAACTCTCTCGCCCTGCGTGCGTGTAGCTTTAAGATGAGCTTGCTTTTCCAGCAGCAGATTTCCGGAGGATTCTTGGAGAAACACCAAATTTTGCCTAACTCAGTCATTTAAAGGCCCGTAGCCTGAATTCTGTGTGAAGAGAGCAGAGCCTGCACTGGAACCTTCCCTTGGGATGTGTCCGTGGGGAGACTTGGCTGCTGCGCCGCCATTGGGGACTGGGATAATTTCCTTTGGTGGTTGGGAAGCGCCAGGGCATTCCCGGCGCTGCCACCACGGTCACAGCAATAACCACGGCCATGGGGCACGTGGGCCTCAGTCCTCACTCCTGAGCTGCGCATCCCTCGGGGAGGCACAGCCAGCCCGGGATCATGGAATGCTTTGGGTGGGAAGGGATTTAAAGCCACCCAGTGCCACCCCTGCCATGGCAGGGACACCTCCTGCTGTCCCAGGGTGCTCCAGCCTGGCCTGGGACACTTCAGGGATCCAGAGGCAGCCACAGCTCCTCTGGGAATTCCATCCCAGCCCCTCATCACCCTCATAGGGAGGAATTTCTTCCCAATATCCCATCCAGCCCTGCCCTGTGGCAGTGGGAAGCCATTCCCTGTGTCCTGTCCCTCCATGCCTTGTCCCCAGTCCCTCTCCAGTTCTCCTGGAGCCCTTCAGGCACTGGAAGGGGCTCTAAGGTCCCCCCAGGGCCTTCTCTTCTCCAGGTGAGCACCCCCAGCTCTCCCAGCCTGGCTCCAGAGGAGCTCCAGTCTTGGAGCATCTCCATGGCTTCCTCTGGACCCTCTCCAGCAGCTCCAGGTCCTTGTGATGTTGGGGACCCCCGAGCTGCAGGTGGGGTCTCACCTGAGCAGGGCAGAGGGGGACAATCCCCTCCCAGGACTTTCTGGCCGTGCTGCAGGTGATTTTGGGGGATTGCGCCCAGCCGCGACCGCCAACAGATCCCGGTGGGATTTGGGGTCGGACGCTGAGCCCATCCCTCCCCAAGGACACTGAATCCCGCCCTGCCAGCCGGGCTGGGGGGGCGGGGGTGGGCTCCGGGGGTGCTCGCACACGCCGCAAAATCCTCCCCTGCAAATTCCTCCTCCCTGGGGTGTCTGATCCCCGTCCCAGGCACCTTCCCGGGCGCGGGGGTGGATCAAAGCTCGCGCGTGCCAGCCCTGCTCCCGCTCTGGGCCAACTCGGCTATTTCGGCTTCCCTAATCTGATGGGAGCGGGAGCGCGGCCTTGGGGGGCTCATTTATTCCTCCAGGGGTGGGGTTTTTTTTTTAAATTTTTTTTTTTTTGCTTTTCCCTTCCGCTGGCCAAAAAATTCTCCTTCTCGCCCCCGATGACGGCAGCCCCGGCCGGGAGGGGACAGCGCTGCCCGGACCCCGCCAGCGCATCCGGGCGGCCGCGGGCTCGGCCTCGCCGTCCACCCCGGACCCCCCCACGCCGCTTCCTGACGGCTGGAATTGGCAGCACTCGCAGGGAGAGTCCAGAGCTGCCCTTGGGACGGGAGAAACTCCGACCGGAAACGTCTTTCTCTGGAGCAGCATGAAGCTTTCCTCACTTTTCCCCTCCTGCTTGGGATTTTGCTCGGGGAGGGGGTGCTCGGGAAGGTTGGGATGCTCAGGAACCCTTTGCATTGATTTAGGGGATGAGGAGGAGCCAAATGCGCCTTTTTTAAACGCAGTTTTTTGGCTGCTGAGCATCCCGTGACCCGCGGGCTCTTGGCAGAGCCGCAGAGGAGCCGCTGACCCTCCCCACCCCCCCAAAAAACACATCCCCGGCAGTGGGAGGAGGATGAGGGGTTAACGGCAGCGCCGCTGCCGCTGCTCGGCTGCCAAAGCCGCTCCGGCGGTGCCATGGACTTCCCTTTCTTCCATAAAAGTCCACCGGATCCGCGCTCCCGTGGGATGGGAAGGAGGGGGCCGAGCCGCCCTACCTGGGGCGCGTGCAGGGCCGGGGGCTGTTTGTGCAATGCCCCGTGCGCCTCCCAAAAAAACCCCCTCGGGCGCCGGGAGCCAGCGCGGGCCCCGCTCCCTGCTCTGGCTCGGGCTCCGGCCGGGGAAAAACCTCATTTTTTAAACGTTTTTTTTTGGGGGGAGGCGAAGAGTGAGGCGGTCCCGGCTGGAAAGGGATGTGGGGAAAAACTGGGAAGGGGTGGCCGGAGCTGCTGCTCCTCACGGAGTTCCAGCGCCGCTCCCACAGCCCCCTCCCCTCCGGGAGACCCCCGGCCCCTTCTCCACGCAGTGAAGAGGCGGTGGGGAGCGGGGAGAGGAAAAGGAGAAGGGGTGTCCCCCCACGGAGCCTTTTTCTACTCCATCTCCTTCCCAAACCGTGCTTGGACCTCCCAGCGCCCCCAAAATAGCTCCCCCCTTCCGGCGTGGATTATTTTGGGCCACCTGAGGGTGGTGGTGCAAATCTAAAGAGCGAGGGATCTGTCCCCAGCCCTCTTCCCAAACCGAGGGGTCTGTTCCCAAACCGAGGGGTCTGTCCCCAGCCCTCTTCTTCCCAAACCAAGGGGTCTCTCCCCAGCCCCCCAGACCAAGGGGTCTCCCGGAGGAGCTGGACTGCCCCATCCTCGGAAGTGTCCGAGGCCGGGCGGGGTGGGGTTGGAACACACTGCTCTGGCGGGAGGTGAGGAATGGGATGAGCTTTAGGGTCCTTCCAACGCAGAACACTCCATGATTCCATGAAATTGCCTTTTCCCAGGAGTTTGGATGGGGCAGAAAGGTAAAAGTCAACAACCAGAGCTGCTCTTCCCCAGAGAGATGCTCCAACCGCCCTGAGTTCAAACCCCCCAAATTTGGGATTTACATCCCCATCGCCCCCGGGGGCTATACCCAGGGACACTCCAGCAGGTCCCTGTGTCCGTCTGAGTGTCCCCAAGGCAGGACAAGTGGGGGTCCCCCCTTGACCCCCCCTCCGTGGCAGGCAGCTCGCCCCAGCCCCGGCTCAGTTACAGCAGCAGACGAGATGTCATCACACCGAGAGCCCGGGGCTTGCATCACAAGTGTCTTGCAACGAAGAAAGCCAAATTTTTTACAGGAGCAGCACACACGCTCTCTCTCTCTCTCACACACAGCCTCGGTAATTAACTTAATAGGTTTCTTACAGAATGCCCCGTGAGTGATGCTCAACATATTCAAGTGTTGACAAGACGGCGCTGAACCCGACGCCTACACAACGGGCAAACGAGGCTCGGAGCGCAGACACACCTTCATTGTCTGAAACTTGTAGTAAAACTCCAAACCCGCCCTTGTGAAATGGGGAGCTGAGCAGATGGGGCCCAGTAACCCTTCAGCTGCCAGGACTTGGCGCAGGGCCCGGCAGGACCCAGGTGAGGCGGTGGAGGGGGGTCCCCCGGACCGCAGAATTAATTTATAAGTGGGTTAGGCAAGGTGGAAATCGCTGCTGAGGTTTCCATTGGTATTTGGGGTGTGTCGTGAAGGGGGTTTAGCCCACTGGGATCATCATCCTTGATCCCTGTGATATCCAACTCGGGATATTCCATGATTCTACGATTTTGAAATAAATCAGCAACTTCTCACTCCTCTACAAAATTATTCACCCTTTAGAATTCAGCTATAAATCCAAGGGGATGAACACGGTGTTGTCCTCTGGATTTGCTCCAGGTCAATATTTGGGCAACTAATGTTAAAAAAAGGCTCCTGGACTGTCCCTCCCTGTGTCCCACCTGCCCAGCTCCCAGAGGAGTCACTCCTTTCCCTCCTGCCACAGGAATTCTGTCATAAAATCCACAATTTTGGCTCATCTGTGCTGGATGGGCTCAGCCCCCCATCCAAGGAGAGCCAAGGAAGCACCAAAACCCTCCCAAAGACACAACACCACCCCAAAAAAGGGGGAAAAAAAATCACTGGAAGAGGGATTAATGGGAAAACCAGTTTGGATGGAGCTGTGTTGTAAGAGGCAGCAGAGATCCATCTCCTGCTGATTTGGGATGGGATCTTGAGTCAGGAAAATTGCCCAAGAAAGGGTGGTCGTCCGTACAGGTTTCTCCGGGTTGGGAAATGTCCTGCCAGCGGCTGGGACCCGTGTGGAGCAATCCCGATCCCAGCCCGGCTGTCATCACGGGGCTGACGAGCTCCCAAACCCGTCGGGCTCCTCCGCGTCCCCCTCCTGCTGTCCCTATTGCCCCGGGATCGGATCCGGTTGGATCAGGGGGGAAAGTCTGTCAGCAGCTGGTGACGCTGGAGCAGCCATGGGATCGTTCCCACATGGCACATCCAACGGGGTTTGGATTCAGGGAGGGCTGGGATCCCAAATTTGGGGGCTTTTCCCTGTCCCCCTGCACGCTGTGACCTCAGGACACTACAGGGATGCAGGATCCATCCTTATTCCTATTTTTAAGAGGTGCAAGAACATTTCCAAGGTTCTGACCAGCAGATCAAAAGCCCCAGAAGTTGGGACACAACTATTTTTTGGGGGATTTTTCCAGCACCAGAACCTTGAGCACAGCTATTTTTGGGGGATTTTTCCAGCACCTTGGGCACAGCTATTTTGGGGGGATTTTTCCAGCACCAGAACCTCGTGCATGGCTATTTTTGGGGGGATTTTTCCACATCCAAAGAATGTGGATGCTGCAGACAAGGCCTGGGCTGCAGACGGGTGAATCCACAGGGCTCCGGTGCATGGGAATTAAGGATTTAGCTGGGAGTTAGCTCGGCATTGTCAGGGAATTAAAGGTTTACCTGTGCGTTGCAGACAGAGGCTCAAAGATTTTACAAACACACGAGATTTACAGCTCTCCCAAATTTCGACACCCTCGGGTTTACCCCGCCAGGGAGGATTTTGACCAGGTCTGGATGGTTCTCCTGATGAAACCTGGTGGGAACGGGGATGGGAATTGAGGCTCAGACTTTACCCACAGCCGAGATCAGCCCCAAATTCTGATCCTGTCTGGGTTTTTGCAGAGACAGAGCCAAGTGGGATCAGACCCTAAAGCCACACGAGGTAATGCCATCAGTTTGGCGTTCATTGGAGAAGGAATCTTTGCGCTAAAGTCTCTTTTCTCTCTCCAAAAATCCCAGTGGCACCCCGGAAGGTTTTTTGGGAGCTGGAGCATCACTTCCACCAGCACCTCCAGCAGATTTTGTTTGTCCTTAAATCCCACAGCGGAGCTGAGCCCCAGCAGAAGCCGCGGGGCAGCAAATCCTGCACACCCCAAGCCTTCCCGAGGATGAATCCTAACAGAACACGGGGAAAATGTGTCCCAAACACCCTCCAAACTCAGGGCTGCCAGCCCGGCCTGCTATCGGCTGCCCATCGGGAATTGCATGCGTGCAGTGAGGCCGAGGCGCGGGAGCTGTGCAATTCCCAGCCCGGGGCGAGCGGCTCGCCCACACACTGGGAACGGGAGCTCCAGGCCGGGCCCCGATGGCAGGCGGATAAAGCTGCCCTTACGTAAGGCCCGGGGTTGCGTGGAGGATCCGCGGCGGGAGCAGACTTGCTCTGGGCCGGGGATGGATCGGAGCCGGAATATCCCGGGATGTGCGGCGGGAAGCAAACCTCACCCTCCTGTGAGGTTCTCTGCCCATCCCGGCCCCTTCCCAAAAAATCGGCGCAAAATTGGGTTGTTGTTCACGAGGGTGCTGATGATTATTAATAATAACTCGGCTCCCTGGTGCTCCAGTTTTCCCAAGCTCCCTGGCAGCGTTCCGCTGGGGCCGGTGATTTAGTGCAACTTAATTATTCCCGGCGTTTCATCACCTCTTGTTTTTGATGTCTGTGTCTCTGTCAGGGCCTCACCTTGGTGACTAAGAGAGCCAGGGAAACAAACTGCTGGAGAAGGGAGTGAAAGGGGGAAAAACCCCGAGCTGGAGGGCTCGGGAAGGCTCGGGAAGGCTCAGGAAGCTGTGCTGTAGGGCTGCTCCGATGGGATGTGCATGGGGATGCAGGTGGGGAGACCCTCATGGGGTGTGGGGGGATCCCACCCAAACCCACCTGAGGTTCTGAGCCTTGGCTGCCGTTCCCGGGAGAGGAGTGAGCAGCATTCCATGCGCTCATTCCCGAAGGGAAAGGATGGAATTGGACCTTGTGTGCCCCTTAGACATCTCAGCGAGGAGCCGGTGGCTCCTGCAGCCCTGAGAAGGGTTGGATTCACTGGATTTGGTTCCCAAGCACCTGGGAGTTACCAGATGGGGGCTGGAAATAGAATTCCCGTGGTTCCCAGCCCTCCATCCCCACCATGGAGGCTGGAGGAGCCACGAGCAGGGCCAGGAGCGGCTCCCGGGATGGCACCTTGGATCCACCTTGTGCCACCAAGGGGCACTGGGGACACCGGGAACCCACGGGGGGACACAGGAAGGGCTCAGGGATGCACTCAAGGAAGAAGTAATCAGGGCTGGAAGCTCACAGGTGGCAGGGGGAGCATCCCGCAGGAGTGTGGCTGGACGGGGATGAGCGGCACACGGCACTGCCCCAAACCTGCTGGATTTTCCTGGGAAATTAAAGCCAGGGGTGGGTGGGATGAGGTGACGCTGTTATCCAACATTTTACACAGGATGGAGAGTGGGAAGAGTCTCTTGGAAAGGCTAAAGAGACGTTTTGAGGTTTGATATGGGGATGTAGGGCTGGGATGCAGGGCTGGGATACACCTTTGGGACTGGGATTTGGGGCTGGGATGCAGGGCTGGAATACACCTTTGGGATTTGGGGCTGGGATACACCTTTGGGACTGAAATTTGGGGCTGGGATGCAGGGTTAGGATGAAACTTTGGGACTGGGATTTGGGTCTAGGATACACATTTGGGACTGGGATTTGGGGCTGGGATACATCTTTGGGACTGGGATTCAGGATGCAGGGTTAGGATGCAATATTGGGATGCAATACTGGGATGCAAGGCTGGGATGCAGGACCAGGATTTAGCACTGGGATGCAGAGTTGGGATGAAATATTGGGACACAGGCCTGGGATGCAGGGCTGGAATTCGGGGCTGGGATTCAGGGCTGGGATGCAATATTAGAATGTAATACTGGAATGCAGAGCTGGGATACGCCTTCGGGCCTGGGATTCAGGATGCAGGGTTAGGATGCAATATCAGGATGTAATGCTGGGATTTGGGTCTGGGATTCACCTTTGGGACTGGGATTCAGGATGCGAGGTTAGGATGCAATATCGGGATGCAATACTGGGATGCAGGACCAGGATTTAGCACTGGGATGCAGAGTTGGGATGAAACACTGGGACACAGGTCCGGGCTGCAGGGCAGGGATTTAGCACTGGGATGTTCACACTCAGCAGGTGCCCAGCCAGAGATAAGGATTCTCCTGGATCTGTTCGGGATCCATTCGGGATCTGTTTGGCAGTGCCAGCCTGGCTCAGCATCCCAAGGATCCCGGGAAAACCCAGGCTCCACTCCAGGCCACGCCAAATTCCGCGAAGCCGGGGGAGAAAGCCAGGAATTTTCACAAAAAGGAAGAGAGAGAGAGAGGATGGGGGGGAAAAAAAAAATCCCACAGCATTCCCAGTATTTCCCTGTGTGTCTGTGGCC
Organism: Origma solitaria; assembly: GCA_013397895.1. Classification (NCBI taxonomy): domain Eukaryota; kingdom Metazoa; phylum Chordata; class Aves; order Passeriformes; family Acanthizidae; genus Origma; species Origma solitaria. The sequence continues at coordinate 33,964 of VZRL01006420.1, forward strand.
TGGCGCAGCCCTTCTGCTCACTGCTCTGTTTATCCATGACAGACAACTAATTAACATCGGAGCCTCTTGAAAGGTCTTTTCAGAGGTAATGTTCTGACAGAGGATGTCAGTGAGGAGCAGTGATTTGTCTAAGCAGTGATCACATTGTTTCAGACTGAATGAGGTGAATATTAAACTGCTTTAAATGCACTCTTCATAAAGCACTAATTACATACTCCCGGGGGAGTACGGGCAAGGAATACTAAACAGCCGAAAAGTCAACAGAGTGCTTTTTATAGTATGTTGCTGGGTTCTGTGTTTTTCTGTCTTTCTTTCTCTCTCTCTCTCTTCTACTGTAAAATCACAGCACGCTGAAGAATACACATTTATAGCACAATGCTTCACATCTAATTATATGGCAATCATTAGTTTTAACCTGGGTGTATTATATTTTCTTTGATATATCGTGCCCCCCGGCATCTCTTTGCATAGAACACTTCCAAAGGCATTTTCTCCCCTCCCCGGAAAAAAATGTGCTTTTTTTTTTTCCTTTCTGGTGTTAGAATTTGCTTATAATTTTTTTTTTCTTTCCCCTAAACAATTTTTTTTTTTTTTTAAATTGGCAGGAATAAAAAGGGGTAAAAGAGGGGAGGAGGAGAAATCCGTTTAATCCAAATAAGAACCTGTTCCCTCCCTCCTGGAATCGTGCATTTTATTATTACCAAGGTAACTCCGCTGGGGTTTTAAAGGGGAAAGGAAACACAGAATGGGCCATTAATGAATTCCTGCAGACCCTGCTGCACTCCTGGTCTGCCTCGGCCCGAATTCCTGATGGGGTGAACAACTATTCCATGAATTATTTATTTTTTTAATA
>VZRL01006420.1:34869-57271 GCA_013397895.1 Origma solitaria
GGGGTGGAGATTGAAATCACCACAAATAAATCCTCCCCGCGCTGAAAACCTCAAGATCCTCTCATCCATGAGAAGTGGCAAAATAAAAGAGCAGCGTGTGACAGGGCCTGGTGTCCTCGAGGAACCTGCTCCTTCCTCCTGGGAAGCGAAGGGAAAGCTGGGAAGGGGTGGTGGGGACAGGGATGAGGGGGACAAGGACTGTTTGATCACAAATATCCCCTAAATGGTCAAGGTCTGGCTCGAAAGCTCAAGGTGTGGCTGAAATTTGTAAGGAATGGCTCAAACGCAGAGGATCTGCCCCAAACAGCAACATTCCTGCCCCCCAGCACCTTCCAGGGGGTCTGAAGGAGCTCCAAGGAAAAGGGAGAGTGACTTTTCATCAGGAATTTTAGTGCCAGGACAAGGAGTAGTGGATTCAGACTGAAGGAGGGGAAATTAAGCTCAAATATCAGGAAGGAATTCCTCCCTGTGAGGGTTGGAATGGAATTCCCAGAGAAGCTGTGGCTGCGCCATCCCTGGAAGTGTCCCAGGCCAGGTTGGACAGGCTTGGAGCACCCTGGGACAGCGGAAGGTGTCCCTGCCCATGGCAGAGGGGGAATGGGATGGGATTTAAGGTCCCTTCCAGCCCAACTGACTCTGGAATTGGAGGATCCCAAATGCTCAGTGTCGGTTCTGTAAGCGCAGGGTCTGCTCAAACAAATCGAGTCGGATTCACACACAAAGGTTGCAGCTCGAAGGCGCAGGTTACAGAATCACGGAATCACAGAATTATCCACCTTGGAAAAGCCCTCCAAGGCCATCGAGTCCCACCTGTGCCCGATGCCCACATTGTCACTCAGTGCCACGTCCAGGCCTTCCTTGGACACCTCCAAAGCTCCCTGGGCAGTTCCAATCCCTGCCCACCCTTTCCATGAGGAAATTCCTCCTCATGTCCACCCTGAGCCTCCCCAGTCCAGCCTGAGGCCGTTCCCTCTCCTCCTGTCGCTGTTCCCTGTGAGCACAGCCTGACCCCCCCGGCTGTCCCCTCCTGTCAGGAGCTGTGCAGAGCCACAAGGTCCCCCTGAACCTCCTTTTCTCCAGGCTGAGCCCTTCCCCAGCTCCTCAGGAGTTCTCCAGACCCTTCCCAGCTCCGTTCCCTTCCCTGACTCAGTCCAGCCCCGCAGTGAGGGTCCCGGAGCTGGCCACAGCAGCCCCAGGACTGTCCCTCTGGCCATCCCGAGGGCACAGCTCCTCCTGCCGCGGACACTTTGTCCCACGTGTGTCACCCCAAGGCCACCCCCTGCCCTGCCCGGGCTGACCCAGCACTCATGGACGTTTTGTCCGTGCCCATTCCAGGACAAATCCCGCTCCACACGGCTCCGGGTGCCCACGGATCCGGGCAGGAGCGTCGGGAACGCCGCGCGGAGCCGGCGCTGGCTGGGCCCTTCCTTCGAGGTGCAAACTTCGTCGGAAAGGAAGAGTCATGCAGCCTTTAGAGGTTTTTTTTTTTCCCCTTCCTTTAAAGAACATGAAAGAATCTGATAATTACTTCTATCTACCACCCAACTGTACTAATTACCAACCTATTTCTTCACAGTATGACAGACACAGGCTCTCCAAAACACATAGAGATAAATTAGCACTAATTGGTTTTCCTCTGGCTGTTTGAATTAGTATTTAAAGCTCCAATTACAAAGCAGAATAATTACTATTAATGTCCTGTCGCAGTACAAAAGGCAGATATCTCGCGAGCGAGTCCAGGTGTATTATTACACTGATTACAGAATATTTAACCTGGCTCGTTAAGACAAAGACACGGGGAAACTTTAAAAAGAAGGGGGGAAAAAAAGGGAGAAGAAAAACCGCAGATGGTGGCAGGTCCCTGCAGGGGATGGATGGGGGGGGTCTTTGAAACCTGGGATGAGAGAGGTACGAGAAGGAGAGAGGGAAAAAGAGGGGGATGAGAAAAGAGCAATTCTTTGGGAAAGCAGAGGAGGTTTTGGGGGGATGAGGGGGATAGGGGTGCTGCCCTCCTGGCAGAGTCCAGGGACAGCAGAGCACAGGGCTGGAGTGTCCCAGCGGTGGCGAGTGCCTTCCTCCTCCTCCTCCTCCTCTGGGAGCACTCCACATCCCTCGGAAAATCCTTTCCGCTGAGGATCAAACCCAGCTCCCTGCCCAGGGAAGCTCTGGAGCCAGAGCTGCCCCTCGGGATGAAGGTGGGAAGGGGCAAGGGCAGGACGGGCAGGGGCAGGACGGGCAGGGCCATTCCCAGCCTGGTGATGCCGAGGGTCGGGAAATTCGGGATGGAGCGTCCCTGTCCCGAGCACTGCACTGCTCCCACCCCACCCCAAATCCTGCGGATCGGGGCTGTGCATCCCTCACAGGGTCCCCGGGAGACGAGGGGAGAGCCTGGCTGTACTGTGCCACCACGGGGACAGTGCCACCACGGGGACAGTGCCACCATGGGGACAGTGCCACCACGGGGACAGAGCCACCACGGGGGCAGTGCCACCGCGAGGGCGGTGCCACCACTGGGACAGTGCCACCACGGCGGCAGTGCCACCACGGGGACAGAGCCACCACGGGTGCAGTGCCACCACGGGGACAATGCCACTACGCGGACAATGCCACCACGGGGAAAGTGCCACCATGGGGACAGTGACACCACGGGGGCAGTGCCACCGCGGGGACAATGCCACCACGGGGACAGTGCCACCACGGCGGCAGTGACACCACGGGGACAGTGCCACCACGGGGACAGTGCCACCACGGGAGAGTGCCGCCACGGGGACAGTGCCACCACGGCGGCAGTGACACCACGGGGGCAGTGACACGCTCTGCTGTGGCACTGCCTGGTCCCCCCATGGCGCAGGGAAGGACATGGGGTCACTCTTTCCTCACCCCACTTCATCCATCCCTGGAAAACCTGAACTGGGGGATTCCCCTGGGCTGTGTTAGCAGCACCTGCGGCCCCAAGGGAGACCCCAGACCCCTCCAAGGGGGACACCTTGCGGGCACGGATCCATCTCCTGCATCCTCCCAGTGGATCACATCCCACAGCGGCCCGGCCCGCGTGGGGACACGAGGGAGGGTCACTTTTGGGAGTGGACACTGCGGTTTTGCCCCCCAGGGCTGGCAGACAGGGGGGATTCCACCCCCTCTGCCAACCTCCATCCTGGCCACGCTCCGGAAGGTTGGGATCTGCTCTTCCCAGCGCTCCCTCGCTCTGGGGTGGCACGGGGGGACAGCCCGGCAGTGCCCGCTGGTGCTCCCGGTCCCCTGCCACCGGCCTGGCACCGCCCTGGGGTCACCACCGCCCCGGCGGAGCTCCCTGGGGCATTCCTACGGGGCTGCTCCGGCCAGGGCGGTGCCCAGCAGGGGATGGACCTCGGGAATGTTCTCCTGGCAGGACCTGCTGGGCGGGGCGCTGCCCGGGCACCCTCCCACGGCATCCCGGTCCCGGAGAGGGCATCCCGGGAGCGGGGGGCAGATCCTGCCGCGGCCGGGGGGGGCCGTGGGTGTGTGGGAAAGGGGGGAGGACGGGGAGGGATTTCTTTTTCCGAGCGAAGGTGGGTGGCGTGCGGGGATGCCAGCTGGCGATGGGCTCTATTTCTACTGACAAGGCTTTACCCTGTAGGTGTGAGGAATTCCAATTAAATATTCAGCCTATTTGTCTGTGTGTGGGAGAGGGTTTGCTGTGCAGGAGGAAAGCCTCACATTCAGCTCCGGAGCTAACCATTAAGAGAGAAATTAGCTCAGTTCATCAAGGGAAGCCAGCGGAGGGTTTTCCCTCGCTCTCCTACCTTGTTCCATCCCTCTCGTTCAGAAGCGGCGGGGAGCGAACACGGCAGGGCCAAACCGAGAGCCGGGAGCACATCCCAGCCCGGGAAAAGTCCTTTTTCCCCATGCCTGGGGGGATACGAGCCCGGCCCAACCCGCCCCAGAGTGGGATCGAAGTGGCGGCCGAGGGTCGGAGGCGTTGGGGCACGGCGGATTTAATTGCTCTCGCATTTAGCGGCCACCTCCTCCCCGAGTCGTTTAGGAGACACTAATTAATCACCGGGAAGCGAAAGCTCTCGCTACCCAGATGATCTTTCCGAGGTGGGAACGCCCCGGGAGAGTCGATGCCTTATCGATGAGGGACCCTTTAGCCGGGATCGATGGGGATGCAACGATCGCCCCTTGCCACCCCCGCGGGTTTGGGGTCGGGCTCGAGGTGACTGAGAGGCTCCGGAGTGGTGGAGGGTGGAAAATCCCTCAGGAATACACCCAGGCCATGAGCTGGGGGAGAGATTGGGGTGAAAAAATGATATTTTGGTGCCTTGAGCAGCACCGGGGCAAAGGCAGGATGCAGCAGGATGGGGTTGGATCCTGCACTGGGGGAGTTTGGGGGAGAACTGTGCTTCCAAAAAAAAAAAAGGAAAAAAAAGAAAAAGCCACCATTTCACCATTTTCTGGAGTTTGACGTGGTTTTGCCCTTTTGAAATAACTTTCCATCTCAGAATACCCAAATTTTAAATAGAACCTAAAGTGACGAGAATAAAAAAAAAAAAAGAAGAAGAAGATGACTTTTTCATGAAACCACAAACGATATCCTGTTTTCCTGCTCTGTTTTGGGAAGAGAAGTTGTTCCTGACGGGAATGAAGCCATAATTTCCTTCTTCTGAGGGAAGGCAAACTTCTGGGCTCCCCCAGGTGAGAGGCACTAGTGGGGACTCAGATCCCACCACCTGGGACCCCACTCCCCACATTTTAAATTAAAAAAAACACCTGGAAGTTGAAGCCACACATTTTTTGGAGGAAGATGAAGGTGATGGGGTGCTATAAGAGGGGGGATATGGGGCATTTATGGGGGTCCCAATGTTACTCTGTCCCCTTGGCTGATCAAACCAGACCCTGATGCTTGTCCCCACTGGGAGGAGAAACTGTTTTTAAACGGCTTAAAGTCCTCTCCGGGAATTTCAGGTAGAAAAATGTCTCCTTTGGGCAAATTCCAGCCCCGCTGCCTCCAGCCCCAGGCTACAGGGACTGTCCTCCCACCCCTGGGACAGACTTCCCACCCCTGGGACACGGTCACCGGTGACTTTCCTGATGTATCCGAGGACATCCTGATCCATTCCAAGGACATTCCTTGGGTCACGGGAAAGGAAGGGCCTTGCCTGGATCCCGTGGGATGCTCCCTGCCATGTTGAGCTCCCCTTCCTCCTCCTCTGCGTGGGATGCAGGGATGAGATTCCCTACGCCCTTCCCGGACCGCAGAGGGAAGGAGTGAGTTTTCCTACCCCTTCTCATGTATGGGCTGCAGGGATCAGCTTTCCCACCCTCTTTCCCGTGCGTGGAAGGCAGGGATGAGCTTTCCTGCCCTTCCCCATCCACAGGGATGAGTTCCCTACCTCTGCCACACACAGGAGGCACAAGTCTTACCGAGTTTCTTACCAATCCCAAATCCTGACAGTTTTAGGGCAGAAAACACCTTTTTGGGGTCGAGCATCCCACCAAGGAGCAGAACCCCCCAAGGACTAACCCTGCATCCTCCCCATCCCGCGGGAGACGTCGGGACCACCACCTCTCCCCACACACAATTCCTTTCCTCCTAAAATCCCAACCCGGGGACTCCATAGCAACCCGCAGCTCCCGGGGTCTGACTCCAGCGCTTCGCTCGGCGCTGTCATTTCGTTTCAGGCTACCCCCGGGTAGGTGTGAGGAACTCCAATTAAGCATTCCGCTGGCTCCCTGTGTGGGGGGACAGGCTCTGCTGTGGAGGAGGGAAGCCTCGGCGGTGACTAATCGCTCAGACACCGGGTGTCTGTGGCACCAGGGGAGGGCAGGCAGAGGGTTTTCCTTCGCCGTGCAGCTGCCTCTGCATTCCCTTTTCGGGAGATATTGCGGCTCCCCGCCGGGCTCGGGGGCTCCCGGGCGGAAGTTGGAAAGATCCCAAGCATCTTTCCGGCGTGGCTGGGGCTCCGCGGCGATGCCGCTGCCGCTGCGGCTCTCGCTGCTGCCGCAGCCGCTGCTGCTCTCCCTTGCATAGCCCCGGGGTAACTTTTTTTCCGAAGGGAAGCGCATTCCTGGGGTTTCACGGTGCCCGGCGCATCCCCTGCCATGGAGGGGCTGTTGGTGTTTTTGTGCCCTTTGGATGAGCGTCCCCAAATTGGGGCGAGCGCTGTTAAATTTGGATGCCGAGCCCCCGAAGGAGTGTGCGGCCCTTGAGCGGGGGCAGGGCAGAGTTTCCCACCCTCGGCCGCGGGTCCAGCCCTGGCAGAGGTGTTCCAAACTGACCGCTCCGAGATCATCGCCGTGAGCTCTACGCGAATATCGCCCCCCACAGCCTCCCGTTCCCTACGGACAAAGCCCAGCTCCATATGCCCGTCCGGAGAGTGAGGCACAGCACACGGGGGGCTCCAAGCACCCCAAAAGTGCCCCCCTCGCCCGGAGCCAGGACGTTTTCCTGGCGCAACGCAGCCCCCCGGGGGATGGTGACCGAGGGTGACACGGAGGCGCGGGGTGGTCCCAGCCTGGGGACACTGCCCTACTCCACGGGGACACCGAGGCTCTTCCCCGACCTTTTAAAGAGGCTGCAGGAGCCAGGGCAAGAGGCGGCAGCGGGACCGGCCCAGCCGGCGGCTTCGCCCCCGCTCCCCGGGGAGGCGAGAAGGGGGCCGGCGGCCGCCCCCCGCCACCACCGTGGGCAGCGGCAGGATGTGCTGTCCCTCCCCTGCACTTCCCAGCGAGCACTTTACATAACTTCTGCTGCTTAGTCACAGCTTCGACTCTTTTTTTTTTTCCCCTTTCCCTTTTTTTTTTTTTTTTGGAGCGATTTTCTCAGCCGCATCAGAGCGCGAGTCATTTCGGCAAGGGAAGTCCCTTCCTTTCTTCCGTTCCCTTGGTAACTGCACAAATTTGCTCTTCAAATGATTCATGACCGGGGTGCTGTAGGAGTTCCCTCCTCCAACACAAATCGCTCCCACACAACCACACATGCCCGATTAATCATTGATCGGTGTCTCTTCCGCAAGGTACGCCCGGCCCCAGCGCTCTCCTCCGGCCACCGCCGCGGGGACCCGGATGCTCCTGAGGTCCCTGGATGCTCACGAGAGTCCCCAAATAGGGGACACAGGTGAGAGTTTGTAAGGAATCCCATCCCCGGACGGGTTTGGTAGGCTATAAATGAAATATTCCCAAGGCGGCGGGGCAGGTTGGAGACGGGAGCCAGGGATGGGATCGGAGGGTGATGGATAAACCCTCCCCGAACTCCCAATTGCATCAGCACAACTTTATTCACAATCGGATTTTTGCTTCCGTCCCAAACTTCCTCAGATTAAACAAACTGGAGGGCCGTAGGGTCACCCCCACCGTGACCAGATGGGAGGGACAGAGCCCGACAGCAGAAAAAAAATCATAAATGAGCTACAGAAGAGCCAGAAAAGTCATTTTTGAAGCCATGGTGAGTGAAATGCCACGAGGCTGAGCATCACCCCAGGGCCTCCTCACACACCTGTACCTGCACAGGAAAGCAGACTGGGATGGAACTGGGAGCCAGTGAGTGCTCGGCTTCCAGGAATACCTCGGCTGGAAAATAAAATTAATCTGCAAAATCTCTCCCTGCCGTTTTCGGTAGGTTCTATCTGATTTATTCTCTCCTCATTAAGAGGAGCTAATTAACAAACCATCGTTTAAATAAACAGCAGCCAGAGTGTTTGTAACCTCGGCTTTATTGAATTGTGACAAATTAGTAGCCTCTGCATGTTAAATGAAACAGAAGCATCGAGGGGAAAAAACCTGGATTCCCATCTGGATAACGATCCCTGCTGCGGACACGGAGCAGAGGGGGCACCTCCTGGGGCAGCTCCCGGCCAGTGAAAAATCCCAAATACCGCCAGAACCGGGCGGGTTTCTGAGCGCTGAAGAAGCACTGTGGCTGCGCCCTAAATCCATCCCTAGGGAACGGTGGGGTCAGGATCACCCGCGGGACGAGGCTGGGATGTGGATGAATCCAAGCAGCTCATCACGGATCCCTGACACTATAACGATAATAATCCTATAACGCACATCTGTCATCCCCCGGCTCCCGGTGATGGATGGGGGGAGGGAGCAGCATTCCCGGGGGGCGAAGCCACGGCCGCGTGACCCGGGCCAGCCCTGCCCTCCCAGCCCAGAGCACGGGGAGGAGAAAAGGAGATTTTGGGATATTTCTTCCTTTTTTCCTTCCCCTTCCGTCCTCGCTGTCCCTGCTGCATCCCGGCTGTGGGATGGCCATTCCCAAAACACGGCGCAGCCATCGCCAGTCCCCTGGGCGCTTCCAGCTCTTGTTGTCCCAGCAGGAATTGCTCGGTGGCAGCTCTCCCCAGAGGCTTTGGCAGTGTAATTACCTGGGAGCATTAATTATACTCCAGGGGAGCGCAGAGCCGAGCAGGCAGCAGCTCCTGCAGGGTGGGAGTGCTGGGATTTGCAAGGATGCAGCAGCAGGATCAACCCTCTGGTGCCCCAGGAGCGATGGAATCACGGAACCATGGAATTGTTTGGGTTGGAAAAGGCCTCCAAGATCGGCGAGTCCAACCGCTCCTGCAGAACTGCCAGGGCCACCACCAAGCCGTGTCCCCAAGTGCCACATCCCCACGGCTGGCAGTCCCTACTGGAATAGAGATTCCACGACTGCCTCGGGCCTTGGACAGCCTTTCCAGGGAAGAAATTTTCCCAATATCCAACCTAAACCTCTCCTGGTGTGACTTTTGTCTTGTCACTGTTACCTGGGAGGAGAATCTGATCCCCGACTGTCTCCAAGCTCCTTTCAGGCACAGAATTTCCTTCACATGTTTTTCAGGGTGAGGAATTAATAGAATTTGGGAATGTTTTGGGTTGAAAGGGACCTTAAAGCTTACCCAGTTCCAACAACTTCCATGGGCAGGGACACTTCCGCCTATCCCAGGCTGCTCCAAGCCCCATCAAACCTGGCCTTGGGGACTTCCAGAGATCCAGGGGCAGCCACAGCTCCTCTGGGAATTCCATCCCAGCCCCTCAGCACCCTCACAGGGAGCAATTCCATCCACAGAATCTTGGAGCCCAAAGAAAACTTCCCCTGAGCAGCAGCCTCTTTGCTTATTTTGTTTTTCTCTTAGGTTTTTTAAAATTTCTTTTATTAATAAAGGCTTCATTAACGAGCAGCGACAGAAACTCACACCAGGGAACTGAGTATTCCAAGGAGCCAAGTCATCAATTAAACCAACATTTCCCTCTGTTCTTTCCCTTTCAAACCCTCGGTTTCATCACCGAAAAGGGGAGCCGAGAGGGCTCCAGCAAGGAGGAACAATAGCAGGGCACCAACTCCTACACCTGCCCCTTCTCCCTCCCGGTGGGGTGGGGATCAGCGATCCCACAGTGCCACAGATCCGCGGGAACGACGGATGATGGATGGCACGGGCGAGGAGAGCTGTCCCAGCACTCCAGCTCCTCCCAAAATGTGGAACCCTCCGGTCTGCGGGGTACCCACAAGCTGATTTTTTTGCCCTACAGCATCAATTAATGATTAAAAATCACTCCTGGCCCTGATGAGGTTTTGCTCCTGCTGGGATGCCAAATGTGCCTGGACCAGGAGTGCTCTGCAAAAGTGTCCCCAAGGTGTCCCGATGACTCTTCACCGAGCAGCAGCCAGCAATTAACAGCTGATCTCTCCGATTTTTGATAAATCCAAGCATTCTGGATAAGCTGGAGCTGCGTTCCATGTGCTACAGAGGAAAAGTTTCCTGCAGAGCACATGTCCCTTTGGGATGGGGACAGGGACAGGGGACAGGGCCACGGGGATGGGAGAGCAGCCTGTCCCCCACAGCTCTATTTCTGCCCTTTCCTTGTGCAAAAACCCCATAATTTTTAAGGTTAATAAAGCCCTTGTTTGCTTATGACAGCACCTGTTTCTATGGTGACACTTCAACCCGGAGCCTGTTTATCCACGGCGACGCTGAGCGCGGTGACAACCGCGGTGACAAACGCGGCCATCGCCGGGGATGGCACCGCGGGGAAGGCCAGCGGTGCCGCCAGGACCTCTGGGGATGGGGATGCCTCGACACCCAAATGCGCCACTCAGCATCCGTGGGCTCCCCACTCCACCCCACAAAGCCGCGGGAGGGGTCGGAGCCGCGGGAGCCGCACCCACCGCGGGGGAAAATCCGCGATGGGACGCAGGTGGGAATGGCTCTCCATCAAAAACTCAGGATGCATTTCCCATATCCAACCCCAGAGCTGACCACGGCAGCTCCGTGCCTCAGTTTCCCCAAGGCCCTGCGCCGGGAAGGGCTTGGTGGATGATCCAAGCTGTGCCGGCGGTGGCAGTGCCCGGCGGGTCCCGCTCGGTTCCAGCCTGGCGCAGGATTTCTCCCGGCTGGCAGAACCCGTTTCCATAACGACTTTCTGTTACAAACATATTTTGATAAAAATAAAGTTAAAGCGGCGAGGCTTTAGTGGAGTACAAATTCGCTGCTCTCGCCCTCCCCCTTCCTCCTCCCCGAGGAGGGGGAATAAAGACGGAAAGCTTTCCATTTGAAGGGCAGTATTTTCTCCCTTCTTTTTCTTTCCCCACTGAATACAAAATGGAAAACCTTGTTTACCGGGAATTCTCTGTAAACCGGTTCCGACTCTGCCTGGTTACCTGATGCTCTACAGTATGTACAGGATAATGTGATAAATTCATTTCCAATTCACTGCATTATCCTTTGAATATTTTAATGACTCATTGAATGGAGTAAAAAATAAAAAAAGGCAAAAAAAAAAAAGCTATTTCAAATGAACAATTATGCTGCATTAGAGTAAAGGCTGATTATATTTAAACACTGCTTCCATGGATAACGGGACATATCGACCTCCGCCTATAAGAGCTAATTTGGCTCTTATCTCTAAATAATTTTACACTGCAAATTACCATGAAAACCTAAAGGGCTTTAAAAACATTCATCAAAAGATATTATTCCACTTTGTAGCAACATTTTTATTTAAATTATTTTGAATAGGAGTGAAAGCATCTCTCGTGTTTGACAATCGGAGCGGCGACGGAGCAGCGGCTGATAAGGAATGGCGAGCGGCGCTGACGGGATGGGATGTTCCATCCCGAAATCCCACCTGGGAGAGCAAATCCCGAGCCAAGCCCCAAACTTGGTGGCGTGCCAAAGTACTGCAGCACCCAGGAGTGGCATTTAGTGCTGCTGGAGCTGCTTCCCTCCAAACCGGGGGATGGCAGAGCCTGGGTGATGCCGGAGGGATGCCAGGGCGACGAGCGAGTGATGTCGGGGGGAGGCTGGGGTGGTACCCAAGGGATATCGGGGGGATACCAGGAGGAGGCTGGGGTGGTACCCAAGGGATTTTGGGGGATGCAAGGGTGATACCCAAGTACCTAAATGATACTGGGGGATGCTGGGGTGGTACCCAAGTACCTCAGTGATACTGGGGGATGCTGGGGTGGTACCTCAGTGATACTGGGGGATGCTGGGGTGGTACCCAAGGGACTTTGGGGGATGGTGGAGTGGTACCCAAGTACCTAAATGGTACTGGGGGTCTGGAGGGGTGGTAACCAAGGGATTTTGGGGGGATGCAGGGGTGGTACCCAAGGAATATTGGAGGGATCCCATGGCAACACCTAAGGGATGCTGGGAGGATGCTGGGATGATACCCAAGTACCTAAATGATACTGGGGGATGTTGGGGTGGTACCCAAGGAATATTGGGGGATGCTGGAGGGATGCCATGGCAACACCCGAAGGATGATGGGAGGATGCCAGGGCCAAACCTAAGTGATACTGGGGTGATACCCAAGGCAATACCCAAGTGATGCTGGGGGAATGCTGGGGTGATACCCAAAGGATGCTGGATAATACTGGGAGATACCAGGGTGATACCCAAGGAATGCTGGGTGATACTGGGCAATACTGGGGTGACGTTGGGGTGATACCCAAGGAATGCTGGGCAATGCTGGGGTGATGCCCAAGGAATGCTGGGGTGATGCTGGGAGATGCTGGGGTGATACCCAAGGGATGCTGGGCAATGCTGGGCCATACTGGGGGTGATGCTGGGGCGACACCCAAGGGATGCTGGGTGACACTGGGGTGATACCCAAGAGATGCTGGGTGACACTGGGGTGATACCCAAGGGATGCTGGGCCGTACTGGGGTGACGCTGGGCGATGCCGGGGTGACGCCGGGGCAGCGGCGGCTGCGGGGGCTCCGCCAGCCCCCCGGCATGGCGCCGGCCGCCCCGTCCCTCCCGGAGAAAGGCACTTGCAGCCCCTCTCTGCACCAAAGCAACAGAAGGTGTCATGTAAAGCCTACACGGTTATTTTAGAGCCAGTGTGCAAATAAGCCTGTCAGCTGAAGCTCTGCCGAGCCAAGACTCCCAGATCCCCCCAAAGATCTGCATCTCAACGAGACACCATGTGGCTGAGCCTGCCGGCTCCCCACCCGGATCTGGGGCTGGGGGATCGGGAAAACTCCGGCTCCAGCCCCGGCGGGACACACCAGGACCCCCCCAGGGCACCCCCAGCCGCAGGGACCGACCTGAGGTGGTTTTGCCCCCATGCCCTGCTGGGATGGGGATGGTTTTTGGCGGTTTATTGTGCGTTTATGGGATTTTGGAGATTTATCCGCGTTTTTCTGTCTGTGTGTAGAGGAGAGATACACATACACACACCCACGGGAGATAGATGGGATATATTTATCCCATCATTATAGGGATCATATCAATATATATGTTTTATATAGAGTATCGCATGGAATCAGTGAATAGCTCACGTTGGAAGGGACCATCAGGAGCATTGAGGCCAAATCCCTGCTCGGATATGTGTGTTTATATTTATATTTATCTCATGATAAGAAAGCCTGAGGAATAGTTGGGGCTGGGATCAGCTCCGTCCTTGGCACATGGGGAAAACCCTTCCCCTTCCCAAAAACCTCATTTTTCTGCCCTCCTGCATGGCCTGACATGGAATTTTTGACCTTAGAGATCACAAACCGCATCGCCCAAACGCTGAGGGGGAAAAAACCCACCTTCCATTCGTGCTGGAGGTTTTAATCCCACATTTCCCTTTTTTGCTTAAAGGATTTTATACTCCCAAAGCAAAAAAAAAAAAAAAAGGGAAAACCACAATAATTAGCAAGAGGGAATGGCTCCGAAGGATCTGTGTACAGAAGGAAACACAGGAGCTTCGGCTCCTTTGCATTTGGTAAATATTAAAATTAATGAGAGACTTTCAGGACCCTGTTGTTAGAAATGCAGAAGGGTTTCTGTGAAGGATTAAAACACAAAACAACACAAAAAAACCCAACAAGCCCTGTACACAAATTCCCGCAATTATTCCCGACGCTTCCTATTTTTCAGCCAATTATGGAATTCATGGAAAGTATTAATATCCCGTTTTAATTTGCTTAATATGCCCATTAACAATAAAAAGTCTAATTAAGGTATCTGTACAAAGAGCCCTCAGCAGTAATTTCAGAGAATAATAGAGGAGAACGACACGATATTTCTTGTTAAATGCATGCTGCAAATTAATTGATATCTTAATTAGGCTTTAGTACCCAGATTATCAGTTGGATTGATTCACGGCTGCAACGTCTCATTTTTTGAAGAGAGAAATGCAAGCAGGAGGGGAACAAACTGCTTTTCCAAAATATTTCTGGGAGCAAAGCTGCGACACACCAGGACAGGGAGAAGGACTCATCCCATGGACACAGAGCACAATTCATCCCAAACCCATTCCTCCCTCCTGTTTTCTCACTGAATTCATACCACTTTTAACCGAACTAAATTAAAAACCAGAAAGGCAATTCAGATTTTCACCAAACCCACTTTTTTAACCACGAAACCCAACCGGCAGCAGGAGCTGTTTGGAAGGACGCGTTGTCTCCGCAGAGAAAACCGGTGGTGGGGAGTTGGCAAAGTGGGAATTTCTTTTTTTCCCCAGCATTTCCTTAGGAGAAGGAGGGGAAAAAAAAAATTAAAAAAACCCAAGCAGCAATATTTTTGGACCAGCCTGGCTCTATATAGCCTGAGGAAGCACTTCCCTACCTACACGCCCGGCACCATTTACATTTCTCTGGCAAACACTCGTCCTCCGGGATTTCGCCGGGAGGAGTTTGCATCCCTTGGGAATCCAGCCCTGCCTGGATTGTTGGGAATGGCCCCGATGGATGGATGGAGGCCCGGAGGGACTCACCCAGATGTCGGTGACCAGCCAGTGCCTCCAGAAGCGGTGGATGGGGTTGGCCCTGTTGGGAGCGTCGGCGTCCACCATCACCAGGACGTATTTCTTGTGCTGCAAAACAAGAGGGGCAATGTTGTGGGCACAGGGTGAAGNGGTGGTTTTGCCCCCATGCCCTGCTGGGATGGGGATGGTTTTTGGCGGTTTATTGTGCGTTTATGGGATTTTGGAGATTTATCCGCGTTTTTCTGTCTGTGTGTAGAGGAGAGATACACATACACACACCCACGGGAGATAGATGGGATATATTTATCCCATCATTATAGGGATCATATCAATATATATGTTTTATATAGAGTATCGCATGGAATCAGTGAATAGCTCACGTTGGAAGGGACCATCAGGAGCATTGAGGCCAAATCCCTGCTCGGATATGTGTGTTTATATTTATATTTATCTCATGATAAGAAAGCCTGAGGAATAGTTGGGGCTGGGATCAGCTCCGTCCTTGGCACATGGGGAAAACCCTTCCCCTTCCCAAAAACCTCATTTTTCTGCCCTCCTGCATGGCCTGACATGGAATTTTTGACCTTAGAGATCACAAACCGCATCGCCCAAACGCTGAGGGGGAAAAAACCCACCTTCCATTCGTGCTGGAGGTTTTAATCCCACATTTCCCTTTTTTGCTTAAAGGATTTTATACTCCCAAAGCAAAAAAAAAAAAAAAAAAGGGAAAACCACAATAATTAGCAAGAGGGAATGGCTCCGAAGGATCTGTGTACAGAAGGAAACACAGGAGCTTCGGCTCCTTTGCATTTGGTAAATATTAAAATTAATGAGAGACTTTCAGGACCCTGTTGTTAGAAATGCAGAAGGGTTTCTGTGAAGGATTAAAACACAAAACAACACAAAAAAACCCAACAAGCCCTGTACACAAATTCCCGCAATTATTCCCGACGCTTCCTATTTTTCAGCCAATTATGGAATTCATGGAAAGTATTAATATCCCGTTTTAATTTGCTTAATATGCCCATTAACAATAAAAAGTCTAATTAAGGTATCTGTACAAAGAGCCCTCAGCAGTAATTTCAGAGAATAATAGAGGAGAACGACACGATATTTCTTGTTAAATGCATGCTGCAAATTAATTGATATCTTAATTAGGCTTTAGTACCCAGATTATCAGTTGGATTGATTCACGGCTGCAACGTCTCATTTTTTGAAGAGAGAAATGCAAGCAGGAGGGGAACAAACTGCTTTTCCAAAATATTTCTGGGAGCAAAGCTGCGACACACCAGGACAGGGAGAAGGACTCATCCCATGGACACAGAGCACAATTCATCCCAAACCCATTCCTCCCTCCTGTTTTCTCACTGAATTCATACCACTTTTAACCGAACTAAATTAAAAACCAGAAAGGCAATTCAGATTTTCACCAAACCCACTTTTTTAACCATGAAACCCAACCGGCAGCAGGAGCTGTTTGGAAGGACGCGTTGTCTCCGCAGAGAAAACCGGTGGTGGGGAGTTGGCAAAGTGGGAATTTCTTTTTTTCCCCAGCATTTCCTTAGGAGAAGGAGGGGAAAAAAAAAATTAAAAAAACCCAAGCAGCAATATTTTTGGACCAGCCTGGCTCTATATAGCCTGAGGAAGCACTTCCCTACCTACACGCCCGGCACCATTTACATTTCTCTGGCAAACACTCGTCCTCCGTCCTCCGGGATTTCGCACAGGGGAGTTTGCATCCCTTGGGAATCCAGCCCTGCCTGGATTGTTGGGAATGGCCCCGA
The DNA here is from genome assembly GCA_013397895.1 of Origma solitaria. NCBI lineage: Eukaryota > Metazoa > Chordata > Aves > Passeriformes > Acanthizidae > Origma > Origma solitaria. The sequence continues at coordinate 50,814 of VZRL01006420.1, forward strand.
TGGATGGATGGAGGCCCGGAGGGACTCACCCAGATGTCGGTGACCAGCCAGTGCCTCCAGAAGCGGTGGATGGGGTTGGCCCTGTTGGGAGCGTCGGCGTCCACCATCACCAGGACGTATTTCTTGTGCTGCAAAACAAGAGGGGCAATGTTGTGGGCACAGGGTGAAGCCCCAAAATCCCGAAGGAGGAGCTGTTTCCCACGCGAGTGCACTTTGAGGGCTGCATCACCCCAGCGGGGAGAGGGGAACGGACGCCAGGAGAGGCCACAACCCCGCTCGGGATGATTTAATCCTAAATCTTCCTGGAGGAAAAATCTGGGTTCTGCCTGCCCTGAAGAAAAGGCACTGAGGAGAATTCCCTCTGTTTCCTGCCACATCCCACTGAGGATGAGCCACAGCTGCAGCCCCGGGGATGTTTTTGGGATCCCGTGGTGACTGGGGACAGGCTGGACATGCCATGCCCCATGGGTGTGGCTGTGAAGAGCCAAACTCTACCCCACGCATCCCAAAATAACCAAAAGATATTCCCAGCATGCTGCGGGAAGCAGCACCTGGAGGTCAGGCACCACCCCTGGGCGATGAAATCGGGTGAAGAGAGTTGGGATTTATGGATCACACTGCTTGAGTCCCCAGGAAACCCCCACAGCCCACCTCAGCACCCAGAGGTGCCACCAGCACGGAGCCCATGCGGATATTTCGGTCTGTCGAGGACAGAGCTGGGTTGGAAGTGACCTCTGGAGGAGGCTGTGGAGGGAAAACCTGCTGATCTCCAGGGATTTGGCAGCACCTCAGGCACAGGATTATCCCGCAAGCAGCCGGATTAAGGGATCTATATCCGAATAAAACCCGCAGGTGCGTCTGTCAGGGTGCCATGCTCTGCTCGGCCGCCCCGGGGCTGGGCTTTCACAAACAGCCCCGCGATTCAGCCCCGCAATTCCCGCTGGAATTGCTGCAGCCTGCAGCCCCTGGCCGCTTGGGAAACCAGCAGGGATGTGCGTGGCACGGTTTTGGGGTTGATCAATATTTTTGCTCCGTTTCCCAACCCCTGCTTGGGGCAAGCAAACCCTGGAGCGTTGCCATAACCACAGACCCCCTGCGCCTCCTTCCCTTGGCATCCCACACATCCCCTAAACATCTTGAACACCCCACCTCCACAGGGAGCGCCATTTTTAACCAGAAATCGCGGATTTCGACCCGGTTTGGCCTACAGCTCACAACAGTTGCGGAGAAAATCCCAAAACTCCCGCAACCTCCCCACCCGGGAGCGCAGCCGTGCCGCGGCCCCGCTCCATAAATCCCAGCCTGGCACCATCCGGGGTGGGGAATTACATCAACCTTGCAGATGTGAGCGTGGGAAAGAGGCCGCGCTGGCGTCACCACTTGAGGCTCAAGGTCAGGACCTCGAGGCTGAGCAGCCACCTCCCTCCCCAGCTGCATCCCGAAGAGAAAAAAAAAAACCCAGCAAAATTCCTCACGGTGCCTAAATCAGCATTTAATGGGAAGGGGGAGGAGGAGGAGGAGGAGAAGGAGGAGAGGGGAGGGGGAGAAGAAGCCCGACAACCCAAAAACCCTACGCTGGAAGTGTGAAGGAATTTGAGCTCTAACTTTGGGGAGGGTGCGGAGCCGAGCTTGGCGTTTCTGAATCTCTCGGCTCCGCTCGGAGCCCAGCTGGTGGGAACAGAACGTGTAGTCATGGGACTGTCATCGTGTGCTGTCCAGGTTAACATGTAGCATTTCTATTACTATTAACAGACTTTCTGCTCCTCACTCCATCTGTTCTTCGAAATAATTGCAGTTGTACAGACCATGCCTTCGCTCCAGGCAGGCTCTGGGGAGAGGATAGTGCTTTTATGCAGGGAAAAAAAAAAAAAAAAAAATTGGGGGGGAAAAAAAAAAAAAAGGGGGGAAAAAAAAAGTGTTAAAAAATAACAGCAAACACGAGAATAGAGTGCAAGTGAAGCTAACAGCAGGCTCGGAATTGGGGACAGATTGTGGCCTAGAAAGGTGACAGCGCACGCGGCCGGGGGCCGGCGGGGCCAGACCCCCGTGGGGACAGGAGCTGGGGTCAGCGCCCTGAGCCGTGCTGGCCCCGCGGATTTTTCTCTCTCCTCACCTGCCGGCCACCCTAAGAGCCACAATCCCTCACCTTCCACCTAAAGATAGCAAAGCCCTCCCCGAGCCGAGTTAATCCTGGCTGCTCATCCCGTGCTGCTCCTGAGGCAGCACCAGCCCCCCAATCCTACCCCAATCCTACCCCAATCCTACCCCAAACCCACCCCAAACCCCCTGTGCGAGGTCCCCGGGCGGTGCCGGGCACCCCAAACAGGGGGGAGGTGTTTTGGAGCTGCTCGCAAGCAGCACAGCGGCCCCGGTGTGGCGATTTTCGGGGTTTTTAATGCTGAAATCCCTCCTCGACACAGGCTAACAGCATTAGCTGCTGTCAGGGCTGCAGACGGGAGCCAGCCCCGAGTGACACGGGAGCTGCTCAGCTTTACAAGCATGAACCAGCCCCGGGGATTTTGGGAGAGGAGGAAAGTGGCTTTGGATCAGAAAATTCCTCCAGTGCACGAGAACAGGCGGCATCTCGCTGTGCAGAGGGAAGGGAGAAAGGAAGGAAGGAAGGGGGACAGGGAAGAGGAAGCCACCTTGGGTTGCTGCAGATGAGAATTTGGGGGAACGAAACACCCTCAGAGCTTTGTCACCCATTCCCGGTGGGACACAGGATGGCCCAGCAGTGCCACAGAATCATGGAATGGATTGGGTGGGGAGGGATTTAAACCCATCCGGTGCCTGGCAGGGACACCTCCCACTGTCCCAGGGTGCTCCAACCTGGCCTGGGACACTTCAGGGATCCAGGGGCAGCCACAGCTCCTCTGGGAATTCCATCCCAATCTCCCATCTAACCCAGCACTGCCAGTGGGAAGCCATTCCCTGGGTCCTGTCCCTCCATCCCTTGTCCCAGTCCCTCTCAGCTCTCCTGGAACCTCTTCAGACCCCACCAGGGGCTCTGAGGTGTCCCCAGACCCTTCCCTTCTCCAGGCTGATGTGTGACATCAATTGGGTCACCCTTCCAAGGCCACCCTTCCCTGTTTCCTCACCCCAGGACACTCTAAAACCAACATTTAAACCTGCTGCCATCCCAAGGACTCGAATCTATGTCTCCACCTCCCAGCTTTGCCCTCCACATCCCCACACGGAGCCGGAGCCGCAGAGCCGGCGGCAGGTGATCAGAGCCCCGCATTCCGTGTTTCCCCCGCTAATTGTTTCTAGGGGGGAAGCAGCAGAGGAATATCCAGTTATTCCCGCAGAAAGCATTAGCCGCTCCAATTAGGCACAGGTTTAGGAAACTCGCTCCGAGCGGGCAGGGACTTTTCCAAGAGGCAAGGCAGGCAGGAGAGGGATTTTGTGCGCTGAGGATACACGCGGAGCTCAACAGATCCCGCGGAGCCGGGGCTGCACAGGAATTAAAGACTTATCCAAATGAAAGCAAATAGGGTGTTAAGCGACACACATGTAGAGCGAGCGGTTTCCTTGGAAACCAGCGCACATGGAAGCGGCACACATGCAGTGCTCCGGCATTTTCGGCAGCGCCGGGGCGGCCCCGGAGCTCTGCCCTGCCAGGGATGCCCGGCTTGGGTTTGGGATGGAGATGAGGGAGCCCAGGGGTGCCCGCCTTGGTGGCTCCATCCTGTTTGCATCCATTTCTCCAGGGCATGGAGGAAAAACGGATTAAAATGTGCTCTATTCCGTGAAGGGGAGGTGGATGGTGCCCAGCTTTGCCTTAGGAATTCCATCCCAAAACGAAGGAGCGGTGACGGGCAAAGCCCCGGCCCTGCTCCCGCTTCCCAACACAGGGAATAAACGGGTTTGGATGGATCCAACTGGATCCTCCCAGAGCCGTGCCCTGTCCGTGCCCACCGGAGCACGGGATGTTCCCTGTGCCAGGGGTGAGATGACATTCCCAGCTGCCCCATTGCCACCCGAATCCATGGCAGCTCCTGAGGAATTTTGCCGGGCGCCAAAGGAAATCACGGCACGGACAGGTTGTGATGGTATCTGAGCCAAAAAACCTCTCACCCCCCCGGGAGCTGCAGCCTGGTACTGCCACAGCCTGGATGATCCCAGCGGGAAGGGTTTTGGGGTGGCTGACGGCAGGAGATGATCCAGGCCAGTCCCACAGGTGTGGAGATGGGGTGGGGAATGCATCCCGAGCACAGCCAGGGAAGAGCTGCGTTTATGCAGTGACAAACCAGGAAACCTAAATCTACCCCAAAACCCCTTCCAGTGCAGGGCAGGGAGATGGGAAGGGAACCCGGACCGCTGGGAAATGTCATCCCAGCTCTCCCAAGGGATGGCTGGAGGGTCCAGCTCACGTCCCACCAGCGCAGGAGTCGGAGGGGGAAGCGCCGCCAGCACCAGCTGAGAGTTGAGACCAATCTGGGCTTTTTTCTTGGCTTGTCCCCAGTACTAAAAAGTTTCTATAACAGGCACCGACTTCGCAATCCTGCTGCTGCTGCCTCGCCAGAGAGAAATTCCAGCTCCTTCCTCGGCGGCACAGGAATTTGTTTGCGCCCGAGTTGTGTTGCGGCTTGGGGAAGGAGCTGCCGAGCACGGCAGGATTTCTCCTCCTCGTTTTCCACCTGCGCCTCGCCACTTCCACGGGCAAAAAAAAATAGGTCAGCAAAATTAACCCTGCTCCGCAGGACTTGCCCAAGGGGACAAGTGGCACCGGCTGAAGGCTTGACCCAACTCTCCCAGGTCTGGCTCCCGCTGCCGAAGGGAACTTCATTGAATTTCCAACTGCAACTCTCCCCATCCCTCTGCTCTCCCCTGGGGCTCGCTCACCGGGCAAATATTTATGCAGCCTAATGTCCTAATGAGGATTGATTCATCCAGGGTTGTTAAGGAGTGTGTGTGAAAGGTCTGTTCCCAGATTAAGGGCTCGGGATGCGTTAAGGAATGGGTTGTTTGCTCTGCAAGAACAGTTTGTTTTCCCTCGTAGCGAATTCGAGCAGCTCTGCGCAATCAAAATCTGCAATGGGGGTGTTACACACCCAACAGAGCCAGGCAGAAAGTGGGATAAACCTTCCAGAGGGTCCACGGTGATGGAAATGCAGGTGATTGTGCCTCTGGAGCAGTTTTGGGGAGCGAGGGGAGCAACAGGCTCGGATTCCTCATTCACACACCCCACTGCGGGCCGTGCTTTGGGTTCCCCAAATCGATTTTCATCTAAATCGCCATCATCCTCATCAAGGGGAAAACGTCGGGGGAACAGGGCCACATCTCCCAGGCGGGAGAGAAATCCAGGAGGGAAGCAGCACCCCGAGAAGGCCCCGCTCCAGCTGCCCCCCTTCTTCCCCAGGAGCTGTTTATCGCCGCTCGAGCCTAATGAGCACCACGCTCTCGTCCCCGGGCTGGGGACACCGCGGCCGGCCCCGCTCCGCAGGCCGGGATGGACTCGGGAAGCGACACATTTCCCGAGCGGTGTGTGAGGAGGAGGAGGAGGAGGCGGCGGCGAGCGGCCGCGGTGGCAGAGCGCAGCCTTCCAGCCCAATTACTATCACGCGGGGGGACACATGGATTGGTGACATTTGACATTTTCTACACAATATTTTGATGCAAAATGGCACCTCCGTCACAAATTATTTTCCAAAACTTGGCTTGGGTTCTGGTGCGGGGTTTTTTTAATTTTTTTTTTTTTTCTGGGGGGAAAAAATAAAAAAAATTCAAGGCTTGCACGGGGGTGGCATTTGCAGGCGAGCGAAGGGAAGGGTCAGCATATCCCCTCTGTGAGCAAAGAGATTGTGGCTGTGCCACCAAGTGGGAGAAAAAGGGGGGAAATGCACCCAGAAATTCCAGGCTTTGCTCCCATGCACCCACACGGCCCTCGGGGACCCTCCAAAAGCTTTTTCCCTGCTCCCTCCTGTGATTGCTGAGATGTCCCAGCTGGGGAGCATCATGGGGCCAGACCCCTCCTGGCAAGCCAGGGGTTCTCAGCGCTGGGAATTGCTGAACTCGGTGCTACCAGACACCTCGGAGAAGCTGAAATGACTTTAAATGCCTAAACATTTTAAAACAAACCCTGGAACAATTCAGCTCCGAACTCCTCGCCTGCTTTCTCTCCCTCCTCACTCTCTCTCTCCCATTTTTACGGTTTCCAGAGCTGTTTTACGCCTCATTACCTGCACACTGTGAGTGATGTCTGTCGGTCCTAGAGCTGTAAATACCTTAAATCATGCTTCATTAAGAATATCTCTGGTGCTATTAAAGAGCTATAATAGACAACGAGTTAACAGATGATTAAATATGAACTCCATTTGTGTCACTCACCGCGGGCAGGAAGAGGCTTTAAGTTTTTTAAACTCGCTCTCATTATCTGGGGAAGTGGCGGGGATGGAGGGGGATGGAGGAAGGCTCGCCTGGGATGAAGGGATGCGGGCTGGGAAAGGTGGGGTGGG
>VZRL01006420.1:60638-90476 GCA_013397895.1 Origma solitaria
AAAAATTAAAAAAAATAAAATGGGGGAAGCTGCAATGAGTCCTGTGAAAAGGAACAGGGCATCATTAACGCAGCCGGATCCGTATCACAGACTGCAGCAATTATTCCCGGGTGGAACACGGCAAGCTGTGAAGAGCTTTCATTACCGGGGGTGTTCCAGGTCCCTCACCTCTGGCCAATCTCCCGCTAAAACAGGCATTTTCTGCACCGCGGATTCCAGCTCCATTTAAATCCGTAATTGCTCTGATTGGGGGGCATATGGAGCACGGGGAATTCATGACTGGGAAATCTATTAGGCAATAAGTTGGTTACTTTTAGGCACCTTGAAGGCAGCTCGCCTCAATTGCTCCCCAGGTCGAGGGGTGGCTGGAGGTGCTGATTTCCAGGGGGATGTGATCGGCCCTGGCTCCCCCGAGCCGCAATTACCTTCCCGGGTCACCAAGGGGGAATTCAATCAGGGAATCAGCCCATGGGATGCTGCTTCTGCCTTGGAAATGCAATTCCCTGCCGCCGGTAAATATCCCCTCTAGCCCACGATGGATACTGGATGGGGTTTCATCGTTCCCCAGGCCATGCAGGAGGTGTTTGCTCCAGGGGTGCTCAGGTGTGGATCAGGAATGATCCCTCCATCCCAATTTTCCTTCTTGTATCCCTCATTCAGTACAGGAATGTTCAGGTGCGATCCCTCCGTCCCAATTTCCCTTCTCCTGTACCCCGTTTGCTCCAGGGATGCTCACAGGTGGATCAGGTGTGATCCCAATTTCCCATTCTCCTGTATTCCCTGTTCACTCTAGGGATGCTCAGGTGTGATCCCTCCATCGCTATTTTTCCTTCTCCCATATCCACCTTTGCTCCGGGGATGCTCAGGTGTGATCCCTCCATCACAGTTTTTCCCTCTCCTGTATTCCCTGTTCATTCCAGGGACACTCAGGTGTGGATCAGGTGTGATCCCAATTCCCCACTCTCCTGTGTTCCCTGTTTGCTCCAGAGATGCTCAGGTGTGATCTCTGCATCACAATTTTTCCCTCTCCTGTGCTCTGTTCGCTCCAGGGATGCTCAGGTGTGATCCCTCCATCACTATTTTTCCTTCTCCCATATCCATCTTTGCTCCAGAGATGCTCAGGTGTGGTCCCTCCATCGCTATTTTTCCTTTTCCCATATCCATGTTCACTCCAGGGGTGCTCAGGTGTGGATCAGGTGTGATCCCAATTCCCCACACCCCTGTATTCCCTCTTTGCTCCAGGGATGCTCAGGTGTGGACCAGGTGTGATCCCAATTCCCACTCTCCTGTATTCCCTATTCACTCCAGGGATGCTCAGGTGTGGATCAGGTGTGATCCCTCCATCACGATTTTTCCCTCTCCCGCGTCCGTGTTTGGTCCAGGGTGTGGATCCGACACAATCCCACCATCCCTATTTCCCCCTCTCCTGTACCCCCCCAAACAGCCCTTTGGGGATGAAACAAAACCGATTTTTATGCCTTTTTTTATGATTTCTTTGTATCAAAATGGGCGCATTCACCGTGGATGCATCAGAAAACTCCTGAATTTCAGCGCTGCCATTCCCACCTCCCCACCAAACCCCCAGTGGATTGTGCATCCCGGGGTTATCCATTCCCCGGGGACGCTGCCGGAAACAGGAGACAATAGTCTATTCTCCTCTTCCTCCCCATCCCTGTATCCAAGTGCCTTCCAGGAGCGCATTAAATGATGCGATTAACATCTGTCACATGCGCTTCAGTCTCTCTTTCAGCCTCTCCCGGGGGAAGCAGCCGCACGTGCAGGGAAAGGGTTTGTTTTGGTGGATTCAGCTCCTTTTTCCAAGCTCCCAGAGCATGGGGGGAGTTCAATCTCCGTGGGTGAAGTGTCCCGGGCTTGGGGCAGGATGGAGGGGATGGCAGTCAAATCCCGGGATTTGGGGTGAGGGATTGAGCCAAAAGCTGCTCCTGGGGGTTTTGGGAAGATGCTGAGGGGCTGGAGCAGAGGCAAGGAGCATTCCATGGGGCTGGATTCCCAAAAGCTGCTCCTGGGGGTTTTGGGAAGATGCTGAGGGGCTGGAGCAGAGGCAAGGAGCATTCCATGGGGCTGGATTCCCAAAAGCTGCTCCTGGGGGTTTTGGGAAGATGCTGAGGGGCTGGAGCAGAGGCAAGGAGCATTCCATGGGGCTGGATTCCCGAAGCAGGATGGTCCTTCCAGCAGCATTCCTTTGCCCTGTTTGCACCCCAAAACCCAAACCCTACTGGAACAAACGCCCATTCCCTGCACGTTTCCATTGCTCCCGGCGGGAGCTGAGCCCGGCGCCTTCAACCAAGCACCCAACCCGAGGTGCTGCTGCTGCTCCCAAACCCCACATCCCACACGGACATCGGGATCGGCCCTCTGCTCCTGTCCTGCAGCACCCAGAGCAACCCCTCCACTCCCAAAATCCACCAAAATCAACACCGGCAGCGACGCTGGGACACCACAGGGCAGGGATGCTCCAGCATCCTGGAAATTGTAAGAAAAACCCCATTTAGGGCGATCAACCCCTTCTGTGGGATTTTTTATTTTGGGTGGGGAGAGAAAGGATGAAGCAGCATTTTAGCAGGACAGGCAGGAGGGCTAGGATGCTGCTCCCACAGTCAGGATTCCTTTTAATTGATTTCTCATGGTTTGGCGGCTCCTGGCTTTAATTACAACACAAATGTTTGCTGATGCAATTACGGCGCACATGCCATAAAGCTGTTCGAGGGTGTCACCAGGTCGTGGGTCTTCATTTATTATTGGCCTTGAGAGGCAAAAAGAGAGATCCTGCTTCCTGCCCAGATCCCTGGGGATCAATCCTAATCCCAGGGTGGGTTTCTTTGTGGCAGGGCGGGGTGGTTTGGATTTTTTCCCTTTTTTTTTTTTTTTTTTTTTAAATATATTAAAGACAGGGAAAAAAAAAATGTGCCTTGCAGCAGCTCGTCTGGGGGTGAAATAATCCACTCAACATTCCGATTATCAGCTAATGCACATTTGCATTATAATGGGTTAGAAGAGCTCCCGGGATGGAGCAAGATCCCTACGGATCAGCCGCTGGCCTTACACAGAAAAGCCACGGATCCTTGCCCTGAGCACAAAAACGCTCCGGGATGCAGTGCCAGATACAGGAATATAAAATAAATGTATAGGAAAGCTGTATTATATATAATATATTTGGAATAGAGATATTAGATATATTTGGAACATGTATAATATACCTATGAAATTCATTGGGAATATACATAATATATATAACATTATTTGGAATTATTATATATAATTATAATATAATTATAATATATAATATAAAATTATACAACGTTAATTGGAACATGGATATATTCACAATATTTTTTGGGAATGAGACCACGCCGTGAGATTTCACAACAAAATGCTCGGATTTGGGAATAACATCGGAAAAAAAGCAGAACTGGCCGGAATTAGCCAGGGCAGCTGGTCCTGAGCCGTGATGCCAGCTCCTGGGGTTCTCCTCAAAGCTCAGAACTGCCTCACACTGGGGGCTACGAGTGAAAATCCCACAGGATTTTGGAAAACCAGCAGCACCCCTCGGCTCCAGGTCGTGCCCATCTTTAAACCCCCAGGAAATTCAGGAGCAGCGGCCTCACCCCGGCACAGAATTCCCTTCCGTGGATCGGCCCCGGGAGCTCCACAAGCCCTGACGCTGCACCTTTCCCACCTCAGCTGTCAAAACGCGGCCGTGGCCCTCCCCGGAGCCTCGTTAAAAATGTGACGCTTCCCTAAGGCGACCAGGGGAGACATGGCCAAATTAATGAGGATGTGACAGAGTTTACGGCGTGGATCATGCTCCAATCCCCCCAGAACGAAGCTGGAGCTGAGGGAGAAGAAGGAAAGGCGAGGCTGAGGGACGGCCGGGGGTTCGGGGAGCATGTGCGCTCACCAAAAGAGCAATGCTGTACTTGTCACTGTTAATCAGGCGCGGGGAAACGCTCGGCCCTGCCGGGAAGGGAAGGGAATTCAGCCTCGCTGCCCCACGGATTCAGCCTCCTCTGGATGCGCCGCGCCGGGAGAAGGTTTGCAAACACGTTCTTGCAGCTCTCCCACTTCGTTTCCCCTTTGGAAAATAAATAAACATCATTGTTTGATTTTTTTTTTTTTTTAATTCTCTCTATTTCTGCTTTTTCTTTGTGCAATCTGGAAAGTGAAGGAATTCCAGCGAGCAGCTGGGACAGACGGGAGGCTTTTCCAGCTGGGGCTGAGTGGGTGAGAGGCACCTTGTCTGCGTGACAAGGGAAGGTTTGCACCCCAAAAACCCCACAGTGCCTAAAACATGGATTATCCACAGTCCCAGTCCAAGGAACTGGGATTTGGTACCTCTTGAAGGATCCCGCTGATCCCACTGGAAATGACACCTCCAAAACGCCCAGCTCGTGCAGATATAACCCTACAGCCATGTCTGGAGGTGAGGGGACAGCTGTGTCCCCTCTCCCACCATCAGCAGCATTTGAGGGGCTCAGGGATTTTGGGAAAGTGCTGAGAGGGCCCTGTTTGAGGGCACCTCTTTAATCCCAACCCCTTGAAACCGAAATAAAGCTCGAAACAATCCTGAACCAACCCCTCGAGCCCAAACAGCAGCGAGATTTGGGAGCCAGTCCAAGCTCTGCAGCTTAGGCCCATCTCCAAATATCTCCCAACAAGTTTATTTATGGAAAATAAAATCAGTCCAAGATGTTCACAGCTCAGGAATATTTAATGCTATTTGGTGAGAAAGTATTTCCAGCGAGGAGGGAAGCGCGCGGCTCCCCGAGCGCGGCTCGCGGCCATCGCAGGGGCCCCGCACCACTCACCCCAGAGCCCTGAACTGGTCTGACCGGATGGAACGCCTCCCTCGTTTCATTCATGCCAATCCTGGGTAATTAATTGGCTCTGGAGGAAGGGAGAAGGTGAGCTGTGGGCAGAGGCAGGCGCTGAGGAATCTCCGAGGGGAGCGCTGCCGTTGGGCGCCATCCGTGAGCGGGTGACACCTCAGCGGATGTGTCCCTTTCCCGTCACCCCGGGAGCGGGAAGGACAATTTCCCCGTGAGGGAAGAGGAGGGAACGGCGGCACACCGAACCCAGAGGATGCTCAGACACAGATCCCGCCCCGCTGCCCCTCACCCGGCCCAAATCCCGGGAGCCGCGGCCACCTCGGCGCTGAGGTCACCGCGGAGGTCACGCGTGACACGGAGCTGTCTGCTGGGCCAGCCCCGGGTCGGGGGCAGGCCGGAGGTGGTGGCGATGGCAGTCACGTTAATAGACACCTGTCACCTGATGGGGAGCGTTAATGCATCCCCCTGATCCCGTGGAATGTCCCCCCGATCCCGTGGGACACAGAGGAGCGTCCCCAGCCGCATCCCAGCTGTCACCTTGGCCGAGGGGGGGACACAAAGCAGCCAGGGAGGGAGGGACAGCGCCGGGGCAAGGCCTGGGTTTTACAAACAGCTCTAATATCCCTGGAAGACGTCTCCGAGTCATGCACCGGCTTGGAAATGTCTCCCATTATAATTGTGAGTCATTCGTGACTCAGTGACATTTCTGGGATTGAAAAGCAGTGGCTGGCCCAGCCCTGCACTGCCCTGCTCAGCAGCCACACCAGCACCCCACGGCTGATTTTGGATTCTGTTTCCCAAACAAACAACCCCCCCAGAGCCAGCCCCACCCTGAATGTGCAGCCACTTGGGGACAGTCCCTTGGGATGGCAAGTTTTGGATTCCCACCCTGAGGGTGGGAAAAGCTGGAATTTGAGCCCAACTTGGCCACTCAGGACAGAGCCAGGTGTGGTGGCAGTGGCTGGAGCAGCCCCAGGCATGTCACAGGCAGGGTGGGATTTCCTAAATCTTTATGTTTAAACATTAAATCCTTAAAAATAAATAAAAGCAAATGCAAAAGAAATAAAAGCGACTTCCAACAGCCCTGACACACAAAGCCAGGGTCATGCTGCTGCCAATTCCTGCAGGAAAAAGGGGTTTGGGAACACTTGGACACAATGGGGCTGGAATGGTCACACTGGTGTTTCCCAGGGACAGGCATTTTCATTAAAGCATCCCTCATCGCTCAGTTTCATCCTGGGAATGGCTAAATCCAGGCCAGGAAACACTTGGTGACCTGATAACCCCGGAGCACACAATGATTTCCCCCCTCTCTCTCCACAGTTCCTTTACAGCCCATTATTAAAGCACTCCATTTTAGAGGCTGGGAGGAAGCTGCCCTCGGAGCCAGGATGCTCTCGGGGACTGGGATGCTTGGAGGGGCAGGATCTCCAAAAACTGGGTGGCTCGTGGGATGGAATGCTTGGGAGTCAGGATGCTCGGGGGTCAGGATGCTCAGGGACCAGCGTTCTCAAAGACCGGGATGCTCAGAAGATGAGATGCTGGGAGGATGGGATGCTTGGCAATCAGAATACTCTGAGTCTGGAATGCCTGGGGGTTGGGAAGCTCAGGGATCAGAATTCCCAGGGCTGAGGATACTCAGATGCTGGGATGCTCAGAGCCTGGGATGCTCAGGGGTCAGGATGCTCAGGGATCAGGATGCTCAGGGGTCAGGATGCTCCAAGCCCGGGATGCTCAAGGGTTGGAATGCTCAGGGATTGGGATGCTCAGGGATCAGGATGCTCAGGAATCAAGATGCTCAGGGGTCAGGATGCTCCAAGCCCGGGATGCTCAGGGGTCAGGATGCTCAGGGATCAGGATGCTCNATGCTGGGATGCTCAGAGCCTGGGATGCTCAGGGGTCAGGATGCTCAGGGATCAGGATGCTCAGGGGTCAGGATGCTCCAAGCCCGGGATGCTCAAGGGTTGGAATGCTCAGGGATTGGGATGCTCAGGGATCAGGATGCTCAGGAATCAAGATGCTCAGGGGTCAGGATGCTCCGAGCTCGGGATGCTCAGGGGTCAGGATGCTCAGGGATCAGGATGCTCCGAGCCCAGGATGCTCAGGGATCAGGATGCTCAGGGGTCAGGATGCTCAGGGAACAGGATGCTCAGGGATCGGGATGCTCAGGGATCGGGATGCTCAGGGATCGGGATGCTCAGGGGTCAGGATGCTCAGGGGTTGGGATGCTCAGGGGTCAGGATGCTCAGGGATCAGGATGCTCAGGGATCAGGATGCTCCAAGCCCAGGATGCTCAGGGATCAGGACCTTCAGATATCAGAGCGCTCAAGCCTGGCTCTGATGCCACATTCCCCACCACCCCAATCCCTCCACGCCTGTGGGAACGCGGCACGGCAGCAGCAGCAGGGACCGACCCCAAAGGAGATCCAACCCCTGGTCCCGGGGGCTTTGGGACACAGGAACACCCAGCTCCACTCAGAAGCCTTCCCTGCACATCCCACTTTGCCACCTGCAGCCGGCACGGCTTGGCACCCGGGGACGGCTCCGGCGGCGCCAGGACGTATCGGAGCAGAAATAGAGCCAGAGCCGTCCCCCCCTCCCTGTCCCCGTCCCCGCCGCCCTCTTTTTACTATTATGTCTGAGAAGAGCCGTCTCTCCTGGTTTTTTTCCCGATGATTTAATCGCTTGGTGATGAGGGCTGCCTGGCTGGGATACAACTGTGCTCTGGGCATCGCCAAAAGAAATGGAGGATCTAAAAAGAGGAGGAAGCATCAGTAGCAGCGATGCTGATTGACAGTGAATGAAATGAAGCGGCCAAATTCCATTGGCGTGGCTTGAAAATCCCAGGACGCTGCAGAGAGCTGATGGCTCCTCTCCTAGGGTTTTGCCAGAGCTGGCATTTGCCTTCCATCCTCGTTTAATTCACTGTTTGGAGACTGCCACGGGTTTGTGTGTGTGCGTGGTGGGGTTTTAAGGGTTTTAATTGCACGGTTGTCCCCGTGGAGGAGGTTTTTTTTGTGTGTTGAGGTGCGCAGAGAAGGGGCAGAGACTCTCCCCCTGTTCCTCGGCCACATCTCAGCCTCGTGGCCTCAGGCCCTTGGGAAAAACAGCCCTTGGAGTGCAATTCATAGCCCGGATGCTGATGATTAAATGATTTATAAAGGATTTTCCTGGAAAGACGGTGTCTGTTGGGGCTGGGTGGGACATGGATTGCCCTGCTAAGGTAGGGACCCTACAGGAATCCCCCTCCTCATCCACCTGCAGGGATCCCCCTCCCAAATTCTGGATTTTGCTGGGAAAAGCACGTGTGTGAAGGCTGTGCTCACTGCAGGGTGGCTTTGCACACCTCTCCTCTGTCGCCGCAGCGACATTCCAACAAGAGAACGTAACAAAAGTCCTGTTTTCCTGCACTTTCCAGTGGGGAAAGGTGCCAGGCTGGCAGGGCTGCACCTCCCGGGTTTCCGTCTCCCGGTCCGGCTCATCCATGGCTATCCCGGGAAAGGCTGAACTGCCCACGAGCCCAGCGGCCAAACTGCTCCTCTCCCCAAACACCACGGCCCCGTTCCTCCCACCCAAATTCCCAGGCTTTTCACTCCAGCTGGAAGAAATCTGGCAAATCCCTAGGCTGCGTGTGACCTGCCCCTCCTCGAGGAGGGACAGCTCCCGGGAGCGGCGAGGACAGGATGAGCTCCAGCAGCTGCAGACAAACCAGGGCAAAGCCTCGAGCAGCAGCTCAACCCCAGCCCCTGGCGCCGGCGCGTGTCCCCATTCCCACCCTGGATGGTCCCCCCCAAAACAGCCGGGTCCGAGCAGGAATTGTGACAGTTTTAGTGGAGAAAAGCTCTGGTTTTGCAAATCTGGTGGGTGCAAGGCGCTGCCCCCACCCCAGGGCCATCCTGGCTCTGCCATTGTCCTCCCTGTGGGCTGTGAGCGATGGGGACGGGGCTGGGCAGCATCTTGGGGGGCGGCAGAATTTTGTGGGGCAGAGGCATCTCAAGGGGCTGCAGCATTTTTGGGGGCTCAGCAGCACTGGGGGCTCGGCATCCTGGGGGGCTCAAAATTTTGAGGTCTGCAGCAGTTTATGGGGCTGCGAATTTTGTGGGGCTGCAGTATCTTTGGGGTCTGCAGCATCTCAGGGGGTTCCGAATTTTGTGGGGCTGCAGCATCTTCGGGGTCTGCAGTGGTTTTGGGGGCTCAGAACTTTGTGGGGCTGCAGCAGTTTGGGGGGGCTCAGAATTTTGTGGGGCTCAGAATTTTGTGGGGCTGCAGCCTCTTCGGGGTCTGCAGCGGTTTGTGGGGCTGTGAATTTTGTGGGGCTGCAGCATCTTTGGGGTCTGCAGCAGTTTATGGGGCTGCAAATTTTGTGGGACTGCAGCACCTTCAGGGTCTGCAGTGGTTTGGGGGGCTCAGAATTTTGTGGGGAGCTCAGAATTTTGTGGGGCTCGGAATTTTGTGAGGCTGCAGCATCTCGGGGGGCTCAGCAGCGCTGCTGCCCCCCCTCCCCTCCTCACTCGCCCCATATTTGTTCGAGGAGGCGATTCCTGCCGCTCGCCCGTGGGCTCCGGCGCCTCCAGCATTCCCAAACACCACAAAACCTCCGGAGAGAGAGAGCCCCGAGCCCCTCGGAGCCCCACAGGGCGGGGGTCCTTCGCAGTGGGGCTCAGACACTCTGAGGGGTGGCTGCACCCCGTGCTCCCTGGAGCACCTCCCCCGTGTCCCCTGTGTCCCCCGGTGCCACCCCCACGCGTCACCCGCCGGCCACCGCCGCGCAGCCCCCCAAACGCGTCCCGCTTTGATCCGCTGCTGCCTTCCCGCTTGCCATTAATTCCTGATCAGGCTCTGAACCTTCTCGCGGAGACGCCGAGATCAAATGCGTAGTTAAGAGACAGTCGAGCGAGGGGAACATGAAAGGAGAAGTTTTGTTTCAGGATTTTAACCCCGGCGAGGCGGCGCCGGGAAGCGGCGGAGCTGCGAGCCGAGAGCTCCCTCTGCTCCCAGAAAAACCTTCCACGGCTCCCAGCGCGCCCAGGAAAACCTTGCAGAATCCCAAACGCGCCCAGGAAAGACTTGCAGGATCCCAAATTTCCCAGGAAAACCTTGCAGGATCCCAAACGATCCCAGAAAAACCTTCCCGGATTCCAAACGCGTCCAGGAAAACCTTGCAGGATCTCAAACACTCCCAGGAAAGCCTTGCAGAATCCCAAATGATCCGGGGAAAACCTTGCAGGATCCCAAATGCTCCCAGAAAAACCTTGAAGGATCCCAAATACTCCCAGGAAAGCCTTGCAGGATCCCAAATACTCCCAGAAAAACCTTGCAGGATCCCAAACGCTCCCAGAAAAGCTTTGAAGGTCCCAAATCTCCCAGGAAAACCTTGCAGGATCCCAAACGCTCCCAGGAAAGCCATGTAGGATCCCAAACGGTCCCAGGAAAACCCTGAAGGATCCCAAACACTCCCAGAAAAACCTTCCATGGCTCCCAGAGCTCCCAGGAAAACCTTGCAGGATCCCAAATGCTCCCAGGAAAGCCTTGCAGGATCCCAAAGGTGCCCAGGAAAACCTTTCAGGATCCCAAACTCTTCCAGAAAAACCTCACAGGATCCCGAACGCTCCCACCCTCCTTCCCCAGCTCGGCCCCGAGGCCCTGCAAACTCATCACACCCCCAGGGGACAAGCACAAGCTGCTGCACAGGGAAATGTTTGCTCCAGGGGATGAATTGTTGATAAGAAAGTGGCAAAAAAAGGGTAAAACGGTCACAAACCCCGCGATACCCCAGAATTCTTGAGCCCCCCACAGCAGGGGAGATCCCCGGATGTAAAATAAGCTTTACAAATAATAAATATCTGATTTATCGATTGATTAGAGGCAGCCCAAGGCAAATGGCAGCAGTTCGAGCTCCCCTGGGATGGGGGGAAATGAGGGAATTTGCATTTCCATCGTTTGGGAAGGGAAATAAATAAATGTCAGGCCAGGAAGAGAGATTTGGGACGAAGAAGAGCTCAGCACCCAAAATAAAGGGGAAAAGCAGGGTGCAGAAAATTATTTCAATTCCAATGAAAGCGTATTTTATTAGAGGAAGTAGATTCATCTTTGATCCCGGATCCCAAGAAAAGCAATATCCAGGGCTGTAATATCCCATCTCGCAGGGAGAATGAGTTATTAAAGCACAAGATGAATGGCTTGCAGTGCAGCTAAGTGCTCCAGTTAAGAGAAAAATAGTTCTAAACTTACTCTTTGCCCCAAAACACATTCCTCCCCCTCATCCCCGGGCCTCGGCTCTCCCCTCGGGTGAAGCTCACTCATGTGCCTCATTTTTTTTCCAGCTTATCAAAATTCCGGAGGGGAAATTTTAATAGAAGTAAAAATAAGGTGAATTTAGATGGGTGGTGATGGTTGGGTTTGGGGTTTTTTTGGTTTTTTTTCTTTTCTCCTCCCCTTCCCCCAACCTTTTTTTTTTTTTTCTTTTTTTTTTTTTTAAATACACATGAGGAATAAAAATAACCCGGATAAGTTCAATTGTGGGGAAGGAGGGAGGATGTAAATGAAGGAGCGTTCTCCTGGAGAGAGCAGCGCTCCCGAGCAGGGCGCCTCGCCCCGCGCCTCTGCTCTGCATGAATAAATAGGGATAAAAATGTAACGCTGCACACACAACTCCAATCCCGGCACCCGGAGCTGCACAAGCCGCCAGCGTTCCCAAATTTTGGGGATTTAGAGAAAGGAGCGTTGAAGTGGTGATTTGGGGGGGCTGTGGAGCTGTGGATGTGCCCCCTCCTCTCAAAAATTGGGGCTGGTGGTGCCAACCCGCTGGGGACTGTGAAAAATGGGATTTTTCCCCAAAATCGTGGGATCATTCAGGTTGGAAAAGAGCTTCAGGATCACCGAGCACAAGCTGTGCCCGATCCCCACCTTGTCCCCAGCCCGAGTGCCACAGCCAGGCTGGACACGCCAGGGATGGGGACCCCAAACCCTTCCAGCGTTCAACAACCTTTTCCATGAGGAAATCCCTCCGGAGGTGCCCACCCGAGCCTCCCCTCCCGGGGGGGCACAGCGATGTCCCACAAGCTCTGGGAGCGCTCGGGATGAGGCCACCTCCTCCCTCAAGGAGACATCCCTGATCTTTTCCTCGAGCCCAGCGCTGAATCTCATCACAAGAATCCCTTTGCTCCCGACATCCGAAGGCACAGGGATGCTGGGAAGTCACCCAGTGACTCAATTAATTTAAAATCCGTGCTGAGAGGCGAGAGCAGCCTAGGGCAGGACCCCCCGAGCACCCCCGAACCTCGTGCCGGGCACCCGCAGCACATCCAAGAGGATTTCCCCCGGCCCCGCGGACTTCCCCCACTCCTTTAAATCCATCCATCGCCGCTTTTCCCCCCGGGCAGGATCTCCCGACCCCCCCCCGGCTGCCTGGCTCCCCGTTACACAACCCTGCTCGGGAGATCCTACGTGGGCAGACGTGGGTTTTCCTGGGAATCGACAACAGCTCTCGCTGCAGCTCAGCAGAACATGAGCATCTTACATAAACAGCCCCGCGAGTTCCCCTGCGCGGGGGCTGTGCCCGCAGCCCCCCGGGCTGGGAGGGAACGCTTGGAGCCGCCTTTTCTCCCTCCCCATCCCCATCCTCATCCCCATCCTCATCCCCATCCCGATTTTTTATTTTTTATTTTTTTCCCCCCTTTTAAACCAACCCAAACCCTTGTGGGGGAAAAAGGCAGCGCGCGCGAGGAGAGCGAGAGAGAGAGAGAGAGAGAGAAATGACTCAAGTGTTTTGTAACTTGTCACATTCGGAGCTGCAATTTGGAGGCAGGAAGGAGGGATCCAAAATAGTCGCCCCAACCCCGGATTGTATAACCGAGATCCCTCCCCTCCCGCCGGGGGGGAAAAAAAAAAAAAAAAAGGGAAAAAAAAAGGAAAAAAAAGGAAAAAAAAAGGGGGAATTTCTGCTGCAGATTGGCAGCTGGAAAGAGGCAGGCGAGCTTGGGGTTGTCACAGCGCAGGAAGGAGCCCCCAAATCGGGAGGAATTACTCATCCATGGAAAAAGGCTCCTGTGCTGGCGGGGAGGCACCGGGGAAGATGCTGCAGGGGAGGAGGGAAGGCTCCCGCAATGATGCTCCGAGCCCAGGGGTGAGGCTCAGCTCCCCGGGATGCTCCCGGGAGTGGGAGGTGATGTTTGGGAAGTGCAGCTGGAGTGGGAAAGCAGGACGGAGCAGGATTCCCTGCCAGGAAGGGACCTGGCAAGCGCTGCCAAAGGGCATCCGCTGCCAAAATCTGGGCTCGGAGCAGGCTGGAGGCATCCCGGATGGCGAAGCCGGGATGGGAAATGCTTGGATCACCCCGGGGGAGGGTAGCAGCGGGGTCACGGTGTGCTTGACAGGCAAACAGCTCTCCCGCACCTCGCTGCCCTCCGCCCAGCAGTTCCCAATTCCCACATTTTCCCAGCGAGTCACATCCCAGAGACTCCCGGGGGAGCCTGGCTGCTCCCAGAGCCCTCTGGAAATCAGGGGGAGCAGCGCCTGCCCGGAACGGGGAGAGAGACAGAGCAGAGACCCCCCAGGACACCAATCCCACCGTTCTGAGCTTTTTCCAGCCCAAACGAAGCACAAGGCCAGATCCGGGGGGGCAGGAGCCCATCCTGGAATCAGGAGGAGCTGGGGGGACGAGGAGGATTCCAGGGAGAGGCGGAAGATGAAGGGGAGCCACAATTAAACACAATTAAACACAATTCCAGACCCCACAAATCCCATTTTCGAGTGCCAGGAACCTGCCTGCTGCTACAAACTCTCCTGCCCACCTAAAATGTCGTCAATTCCTTTGGGAAAAGGTCTGGCGGGTCCGGGGGATGTCAGGGGACACCACGAGGGTGACACGGCCCCTCGGGGGTCATTGATCTCCCATTGATCACCCCGGGGAAGCTCTGAGACCCACACATCCAGCCCCAGGGCCCGCGGGAGCAGCACTTCCGAAGGGTTTCCTCAAAAATAAATCCCGGAGTTGGGATGAGGGGAGGGATCTCTGCAGGTTTATCTCTGGTGTCACCTCGGCTAAAGGCTCGGAAATTCCCGATGCCCACATTGGCACAGCGCAGGCTGCGGCATCCCGGGAAAATCCCAAAGATGGGGCAGGGGGAAAGAAAAATCAGGTTGTTTTCAACAGATTCGTCTGTTTCCACAACACGGTTTGGCTCTGCAATTAGTAATATTCATATAAAATCGCTATTTTTTATGACAGATCCACCTGGCAGGTGCATCCCTGCAGCTCTGGGATTAACAGGTGAAAATAAAGTGAGTACAAAGGACTTGCTCACGCAATAAACCGAGACGAAAAGCCATAAATTCCCAACAAATTCCCAACCGGAGCACCGTCACACCTTCCCCAGGACATCCCACTGGAATCCCAACCCCTCAGCCACACCAGCTCCAATTCCAGCTGGTTAATTCCACACAAAATATACATCTGCGGGAGCCGCACAATTATCCCTGGGAGCGAAGCGTTGATGGATGGAAGTTTTAATTACCAAACCTTCTCATCCTCCCCCGTGCACAAAAAGTGCATTTTCTGGCATGTTTATTTAATAATAAAATATGGTCAAATTCCATGTTGGTGGAACACGTGCGCGGGGCACGGGAAGTACGAGACGAGCTGAAAATCTGTTTTGTCACCAGGGTTGGAAATTTCGGTTCCTTTGATCCCTCTGCCTCCAAAGCTGCTCGGGAAGGAGAGAGGGGAGAGCAGCACGCACAGAACGCTATTCCAGGGCGTGGAGAGGGTCAGGGATGGATCCCAGCTCCTGCCTCTGCACGTGCCGGGGCCCTGGAGATTGACAGGCTCCGCTCCCGCACACGTCCCCGTCCCCTGATGTCCCCAAAGAGAAGAGCCAGCACGAGCCTTAATTCCCATGGACAGGGCTAAAGGGTGCCCCTGTCACCCATCAGTATCATTTAAGGCTTGGGAAGTGCCCAATTCCCGTCGGGAATGCCCGGTGGAGCTCTGTGCTCATATCAGCCTTAATTTCCTTCGGTCCTTCGCACCGTTGTCTGCTCGGCGCATCCCGCGCTGAACGGTAACACCGAGCGATGCTTCCCGGCCCCCGGCAGCAGGATCCGGCTGCTGCCACGGCACGGGAGCCACCCTCTGCTCCAAAACCTGGCTGGCATCCGGCGGCAGCTCCAGCCTGTTGGAGCCCAGTGTGATATAGGTTACTCATTCCCAACGTAAAGACGTGCGGAGGTTGAGGTCCCCCCCTCCCCTTCCCGCCTTTCGCGAGTAAATCCTCCAGCAGGAATTTTCCCCCCTTCCTTGGAAATTCACAGCCAACCTGCTAATGAGTCTTTGTGAAACTTGTGCCTTCTTACCTCTAATTTTACAGCCTGTTCGGATTTGAGCTCTGTGGACAGCCTCACATTTGGTTGGGAATTATAGGCTGAGTGGCTGTTCTCTCCTATTATTGTGCTGTCAATCTCCTATTAGCACATTATAATATGCTACACTGAATGCATCTGTTCTGTAGATCACAAGTCCTAATTGTCATTTGTTGAATCACTTTGTCTTATATGATTGTTAAGCAATTATTTCACCCAAAGCAGCTTAAACTTTGATTACTGTATAGTGTTTACAGGGATCAAAGGGAAAAATCAGCGGCGCCTTCAAACGTTTTTGCTGCCGAAAACGAGGAGCGGGAGAGAGATGCCGACGCGCGGGGATGACCTGGGGGTGCTCCCCGGCCCCCGGGGGAACGCTGTTTGTCCAGGATGGTGAAAGGTCCGGCGAACGACGAGGTCAGGAGACAAATGTGAAGTGACATTCCTGCCAGGATTGCTCATGGAACGAGGCTCTCGTGGCGTGTGGCACCAGCTGCCCGTCGGTCCCCCCCCGGCGGGGATAACACCCCCGGTTCTGTTGTTAAACCTTCTCCGAGAGGGGGGAAAACCCTCCTGCTCCCCAAAAGGATGGGAATCCCAGCGGGGCAAGGCTCGGAGGGGTCTCATCTCGAGGGAATCCCCCATGGAAGCAGCGCCGGGGGTCAGCGGAGGACAGGCTGAGAGCCCTCGGCGCACACATTTGTTTCGGCTCTGCCACCCCAACTAAAGCCCTCACAGAGCCCCTTCGGAGGCCTTCCCTCGCCCCATTCCCTCTGCCCTCTGAAGTCCGGGATGCTGGAACGCCACCGAGTGTCCCGGGGCATGGCAGCCCAGCCCAGCGGGGCCGGAGGGAGGCTCAGGCTAATCCCGGGAATGCCGGGCCATTGTTTCTGAGGAGCCCAGACAGGACTGGGAGAGGCACAAAACCACGCCGGTGGCTCCTCAGCTCCAGACGGTTCCACGAGCCAGCAGCGATACACAAACTGTCAGGAATCTTCTGCTTCCAACCATCTCCACAAACGCGGCTTGGATGGAACCTGAGTGCCACTGAAAGGTCCCTGTACCGCCAGCTGCGAGTCCCCTCCTGCCACTGCTGCGGCCGGGAGGAGGCTGAGCAGAGCTTCTCCTGCTTTTGTTCACAGTTCGTGGGTTTCCTCACACAAATTGCCCAAATAATGGCTCCCAGAGCACAGAATTTATAAATCAGGCCTGTCCCCAGCCAGGCCACCAAGGGCTTCACAGAGGGGGACAATCGGGGACAGGGCTGGGACAGAACCACGGTGGCTTTTCTGTGGAGAGGCTCCTTCTCCTTGGGCTCTGATCACTTCCCAAGGGCCTCTCCAGCCCCACGGCAGCACCCCTGGGCGCTGGGCACGGCTTTAGGCACAAAAAGCTGCTCAATGCCACCCCCGAGGGTCCCATCCTGTGGGTCCCGGCTTCCTGCTCAGCTCCAGTTCATTCCAGCATGGAAATGCCTTTATCCCAGTGAGATGGAGAGGTTTAGCTCAGGGATGTGCACATCGGCTGCTCAGAGCGGTTTCCTCCAAAAACAACTTTCAAAGATTTGAATTTGGGGTAGGAACCCTAAAAAAACCATTTCATTTCTAGATTTTGTCGGGGGGAAAATAAAAAAATCCAATTCCTTCCCATATCCTAAAAATCTGATGGCACAGCCCAAAGAATCCTCTAAGGAAGTTGTCAAGCCACAGGATGAAAACAAATCTGGAGCAGCAGGTAAAAGGTAGCGGCTCCAGCACAGGTAAATTGCTTTTTAACAAGGAGACAAGGCCCATCCCTGGCATCTGCCGTATGTTTTTATAAAGCCCAGAAATATGTTTTTAAAAGGCCAGTAAATAAAGTTCCTATCGATTTGATCTCCAGTGTAATCTGTTTTTCTGTCTGCCACCACGAGTGGTAATAAAAGGGAATCAGGGGCCGGGGGTTTGGGTTAATGCAGCGATCCATCACCGTCGGGGCTTTGCTTCGCTGCACAATCGAGAAACCTGCCCCAAATTGGTGCCGGGGCCAATTTTCTTTTCCAATTTATTTTTGCTTGAGCGAAGCAATATCGAGGCAGGACAAGGAGGACGCGTTTCCCATCGTTCCAGATGTTCTCACGCTTCCCCGGCCTGGGAAAGGGCCTCCGGCAGCTCCTCGGGCGGGGATTTTGGGAAGGTGCTGAGGGTACCGGAATATTTAGGGTTTTGAGATCAGATCTTTGCAGTGGCAGCCAAAGGGGGGTTGGGATGTGCTCGGGAGAGTCTTCCAGTAAGGATGGAGCATTCCAGGGCTGAATCTCCCATGGATGGAACACCCTGAGCATCCCAGGAACACCCTGAGCATCCCAGGAACACCCTGAGCCTCCCAGGGGCACATTTCCCATGGATTGAACATCCTGAACATCCCAGGGCCGCATCTCCCACAGATCAAATATCCTGAGCATCTCAGGGCTGGAATATCCTGAATACCCCAGGGCTGATCTCCCATGGATTCAGCATCCTGAATATCCCAGGCCTGGAATATCCTGAGCATCCCAGGGCTGCATCAATCCCATGGATTGAACACCCCAAGGCAGATCTCTCACGGATTCCGCACCCTGAACACCCCAGGCCCACATCTCCCAAGTTCCCAGACCTCTGCCCCCCAGGGCAGAGCAGCCGAAGGTTTTCCAGGGTATCCAAGCCCTCCATAACCATCCCCTGTGCCTGGCAGTGCATCCCTCGCTCCTCTCCCCGAGCCTGCGGCTCTCAGAGGTGCAGCCACACACACCAGGTGCCCTCACAGCACTAAAAACTGCCCAAAACTGGGAGGTTTTGCACAGAAAATTGATGTTTGATAAAGCTGCATTTGTCAACCCGCTGTTTAAACTGGATAAACATCACAAAACATTAAAACCCACCCTGAAATGATGCATTAAATCCCCCCAGGCCAGGTTTTGCTGCCATCAGAGCTCAGCTTCGCCAGATGCCACCCCATTTTCAGCTCCTGCACCCCAAACCATCGATGTTCCCTTCCCTGAGGAGCACCGAGGCTGCGGGGAAGGACCTCAGGCACAAAGGTGACCCCCAAACCCATCCCAAATATCTGGGACAAGGATGGGAAACCTCCCATTCCCCCTCCCCTCCCCCCCCCTTCAGAAAACTGATAAATATTTCTAGAGAGAAAAACAAACACTCCGCATTTGGCTTTTTCGGTGGTTGTTTTTCTTGAAGAGACAAAGTGTTCCACAGAAAGCCGACACTTCCTACACAAGTTTGCATCCTCAAACCCCGAGATTTTCTGCCACGGATTTGGATGGGAAAAGCATCTCCAGCCCTTGAGCCGGCCCTCCCTGCTCCACCCAAGGATCACTGAGCCAGAGCTCCGTGTAGGAATGGAGAAAACTCTGCCAAAGTGAGGTTTCCCACTCTCACTTGGGGATGAATTAGGAATAATCAAATTTCCTGGGTTTAGGGATACCCCCATGAAGCATAAAAACAACTCTTGTGCCTCAGCCCTGGCTCTGCTCTGGTTCCCACTCAGTTTAGGGTGAGTTTAGGAGAGAAGAATATTATCCCAAAGCATCCTTAGAGGTTCAGGAGGAAGGAAATTGTGCATTCCTATAAAAAAATCCTGAGGAAATTCCAAGCCAGCTCTCTATGACAGGTTTAAGGCCACTCCCAAAATGATTTTGGGCACTGCAGCTGGATCATTCCCAGCGGTGTGGAGCTAGGGAGGCGTTTTTGGGGAGGCCCAGAGGAGGAGCCCCCCCGGAACCCCGGGAACAGCAGGGCCCCGTGTCCTCAGATGCCGCCTCAGCGCAAGATGTGCCGAGATGTCTCGGAAGGAATCGCTGCCAAATCCATCAGCGGAGCCATTGCCGATGCCAGCGGGAGCTGCCGGCCCTGCCAGGGGCTCCCTGGGGCCCTGCCACCCCCCGGGGCACAGCTGGAACCCCATCCCAAAATAAACGGGTCACACCCGCCCCGCTCCTCGCTCAGCCAGCACGGATTTTGGGATGCACAGCCCGGGAAGGTCTGGCTCCTATCCCCAAAAATCCTTCCCACGGCAGCGTTCCATCCCCCAGCACCATCCCGGAGAGTCCTTTCCCTTCTCCTGGCCCTTCTCTGCTTTCCAGGACTAAAATAAAAGGAAAAACAACTGCCTACATCCCCGGGAAACTTCAAACTCCTGGAGCCGGGGACGGGCCTGTGTCTCTGCCAGCGAGGAGGATTATTTTGGAAGAATCAGACATCTTTAAGGAAAAGTTCTACTTCCAACCATGTGATCCACAGGGGGAAGAGACTTTCCAGACGGCGGGGAAGAGCCGGAAAAACGGATTGTTCACGCTCCGAGGCAACGCCACCAGGGCTGAGCTCTCCCTTATCAGCCGCCGGGGATGGAGCTGGGGATGGGAATTACGGCAATCGTTGGGATACGGTGCTTTTTGGGGTGCCGGCGAGGATTTCAGTGGGATTTGGGGACGCTACCACACGGCGCCACATCCTGGGACAGCTTTGGGACCGCAGCGGGGTGCGGCAGAGAGTGCCCCCCCAAAACACCCTTGTGTCACCCCATTTATTGTCCCCTGCCCGCGGCACCTCCAGCACAGCACTGAGGGATCCCAGTTCCTCCCAGTTGCTCCCAGTTGCTCCCAGTTGCTCCCAGCTCCTCCCAGTTGCTCCCAGTTCCTCCCAGTTTCCTCTCAGTTCCCCCCAGTTTCCCCTAGTTCCTCCCAGTTCCCACCAGTTGCTCCCAGTTGCTCCCAGTTTCCCCTAGTTCCTCCCAGTTGCTCCCAGTTCCCCCCAGTTCCCCCCAGTTCCTCCCAGTTGCTCCCAGTTCCCCCCAGTTCTCCCAGTGCGGGCGGCGCTGGAGCTCGGGTAGTTCAATGCTGCCACCCGGTGGTGACAGAGGGGAACAGCAGCGCTCGGAGCTCGGGGGAGTCACGGGAGCCTCCCCCAGACCCCAAATTCCATCGCGACCCCCGAGCGGAGACCCCCAGAGCCCGGCCCGAGACCGGGATGGCTTTAAAAAAATTTTTTGCAAAAATAAAATTTGCATCTGCTGTGGAAATATTTAATTTTACATATATGTATATATAGTGGCAAAAAACCCCAAAAAACCAACCAATCAAACAAACAAACAAACAAAAAAAAACCAAACCCAAAACCACAAAAAAACCCCAGCCACAATGCAAGGGGAAAAAAAAAAAATCAGCGGTCAGAATACAGCAAAGGTTAAGTGGCCAAAATGGAGGAAACAAAATTGAAATGTCAAAAATGTAGCAAAAAAAAAATCCCCAGAAAAACCCCAAAAGAAATTCGGTGTGGCCACAACATAGAAATAAATTGAATTAAAATTTTCCCTCCATGTGGCCACTTAGTTTTTATTTTTCCTACATCATGGCCATTTAATTCCTTTTTTAAAAATAGCCACGAAGGAGCAAAAAAATGAAATCATTAGGAGGCCACAAATAGCAAAAAAAAATGAAATCATCAAGTGGCCACACATAGCAGAAAAAATAATTTAATTTGTTTGCTACCTTCTGGCCACTTAATTAAATGGTCACATTATGCAAAAAAAATTAATTAATTGTTTTAAAAGTTAATGTAGGGGAAATTATAAATGGCTGTATTTATAGTGGAAATAATTGTTGTAATGCAGCAAATATTCTTAATTGGAATATGAGGATATGGTGAAAATAATTTATTAAATGGCTGCAACGTGGTTGGAATGGGTAAAAATAAAATGGGTACGGTGCAGAAAAAAATATTTAGTAAGTGGAAAAAAATAGATGTGGTTTCAGGGTAGTAAAAAAGGGAAAATTTGGGACAGTGTGGCCACAGTGTAAGAGAAAACAAAAAGAAATTATAAAAACATCACGAGAAATGGGCAATTGTAGGAGAAAACTTAAAGAAATTATAAAAATGTCACCAAAAAAGGCAATTGCGTTTATCCACAGCTCAGCCTCCAACCAAATCCCTGAAGCAATGAGGACACACGAGAATTAAAAAAACCTTAAAAAAGCCATCCCGATCTCAGGGAATTCCTCCTGGGAAAAAAAACCTTAAAAAGCCATCCTGATCGCAGGAAATTCCTCCTGGAAAAAGAAACCTTAAAAAGCCATCCCGATCGCAGGGAATTCCTCCCATGACCCCGTTACGCTTTTGGGAAGGCGGAAAGGCCCGAGCGGGGCTCACCTTCTTGGCGTAGGGGTAGCGCACCCGGGGCGCGCCCCACTCGCGGCTCAGCCGCCGGCGGTAGCTGTGGCACTTGGGGATGTAGGAGCAGCTCACGTCGCCCATCTCGGGGTAGATGACTTCCAAATCCCCTCTGGAGAAAGGCGAGAGGGAGAAAAGTGAGGTCTCGCCCTGCTGGTGATACCGGTGATTTCGTATTTTTCTTTTTATACACTTTTTATTTATTTTTATACCCTTTCCCTTCCCTGTCACCCTCTACACACACTCCTTGTACTTTAGCCCTACATGTTTACAACCCTTGCAGTTTGATATTTAGCTTAGTTTGGGGTCCTGCAAAGTGAGGAAGACCAAACATCGAAATTATCTCAGAACTAGGAGGCTCCAAGCTGTTCTCTCTTGGAACGTGCTTTTGTAAACTCGGCTGTAGTCTCATTTGGGGGGGGTTTCATTAGAATAGGGGGCAATTATTCATTTATTAAGTTTCCTATTGGGGGATTTTAGGTAGATATGCTAATTTGGTGAAGTCCATAAAAATCCGGTACACGTTGTACGGGGGTCCCCGGCTCGTCGTTCGCTCCATGGTGTGGTTTCCACCTTTGATGAGTCTGGGCACCTGGGATCCTATTAAACCGACGTAAATTCCCTTTTCCCACTACTCCTGTGTCTGCTTCATATTTTCACCAGCCTGGTTAAGGCATCACTGGAGGTGAGGATCGGAGCCAGGGCAGGCTCGGGATGGGGTTGGAATTCCAGGCGGGAGATGTGGGATCCAAAGGTGGAACGATGGGGCCATGGGCTCTGCTCCCTCTCCCAGGTGGCAGCAGGAATTTAAATGTTCTTCGGCAGATGTTGGGAAAAAATTCCTCCCTGTGAGGGGCTGGGATGGAATTCCCAGAGAAACTGTGGCTGTTCCAACCCCTGGAAGTGTCCTGGGCCAGGTTGGACAGGACTCGGAGCAACCTGGGATAGCGGAAGGTGTTGGGGTTGGATCTGGATGGGTTTTAAAGCCCCTTCCCACCCAAACTATCCCAGGATTCCGTGGAAAAGTGGCCTTTTCATCTGAGATTTTCCATGGAAGAGTGGCTTCGTTTTCCATGGAAAAGTGGCCTCTTTCCTCGGAGGTTTTCCATGGAAAAGTGGCTTCGTTTTCCATGGAAAAGTGGCCTCTTTCCTCTGAAGTTTTCCATGGAAAAGTGGCCTCTTTCCTCGGAGGTTTTCCATGGAAAAATAGCCTTTTTCCTCCTAAGTTTTCCATGGAAAAGTGACCTCTTCCCTCTGAGGTTTCCCATGGAAAAGTGGTCTCTTTCCTCTGAGGTTTTCCATGGAAAAGTGGCCTCTCTCCTCTGAAGTTTCCATGGAAAAGCGGCCTCTTTCCTCTAAAGTTTTCCATGGAAAAGTGGCCTCTTTCCTCTGAGGTTTTCCATGGAAAAGTGGCTTCATTTTCCATGGAAAAGTGGCCTTTTTCCTCCAAGGTTTTCCACGGAAAACATCCGTCACCCACGTGCTGCAAAATTCACTTTTAAATCCTCTGCGCAACAAGCCCGCGAACAACTCCAGGTGCCCGCAGACATCCCCGAGTCCCGGAAAAAGGAGGAAAACACAATATTTCCAGCCCTGGCAGAGGGGACACTGGAATGACTGCACCAGGAGGTGACACGAAGGGCAGGGCAGGGGACAGAGGTCACCCACCTGCAGAATTCCTGGTCGAATTCGCTGAGGGTCTGGAAGATGCAGGCCCGGGAGGCCTCGCGGCCGCAGGCGCTGGAGAGGAGCAGGCCTGACACCACCAGCACTGCCCCCAGCAGCCTCATCGTGCCTGGGGACACGGGGACAGCGAGGGACAGTGAGGGACAGCCCTCTGGGGCTGCCTGAGACAGCCACCTGAAACAGAGGCCACGACAAATTAGGAGTATAAAAGCAGATAATTTATTCAAGGCCTGCAAAGGCCTTCAAGGTACATTCGGGCCTGCAAAGGCCTTGAGGGTCCATTTGGGCAAGCAAAGTCCCCTCAGGGACAACACCCAAAATGGGCTCTGGGTCACAAACCCTTCACCTTTTGTAAGTTCTGTGCCATTATTGGCCCTTAATTCCCAATGGCACCCTCAGGTGATGATGTTCACCACCCCAGGCCTGCTCCCCCCAGCTCACAGTTGTTGACATATTTTCGTCCCCTAAAACAACGAATCTGTCCTCGAATCTGTGTTCAGAGAGCCTTGTTTGGCCAAAGGTGCTGAACAGAGGATTTCAGCACTTTGTGAGAAGCACAGAACTGCAGCAAGTTACAGATACATGGAGAGTAAAAACTAGAAATACCTGAAGGCATCAGTGGGACTCAGCCTTCCCCCCAGTGCTGCCCAGTTCAGCTCCCAGCCCAAACCAGTTCCAGGCACAGCATCGCCATCCCTGCCCATCACTTCCTCCTTTAATCCCATTTATTCCAGAAATGAGCTGTGTTCCCTGGCCCTCTCCTTTGCCAGGAAACCCTGAGCCCCCTGCCAGACCCCACAGCTCAGAGGACCCTTTATCCTCCAGGCTTGTGCTCCATGCCCTCCATGTGGCACCGGCGACGTGCCCACGTGGTGACACCGCTGCGATCCCGGGGACAGAGTCCCCATCGCCACACGCCGGCCCTGCTGCTCTCCCGAACTCCATGGAAAATTGGGATCAGGCTCGTGGTGTATCCAAAACCACCACCAAGGACACACAGGACACCAGGACGTGTCCCCAACCCAAGGCCCTGTCCCTGTGGGGAGCAGCACCTTGACCCGGCCGAGTTAAGGGTTTTGGATTTCCCGCACGGGGACAACTCCGGCCACCCTTTAAAGCCACACAAAGCCTCGAGGAGGACGAGGGGACACAGATTTGTGTCCCCCACCCCCTGCCAAGCCCAGAGGCAGCCCTCACCTCCTCCCCAGGCCGCAGCAGTGAGGGGGTCCCGCTAGCCAAGGGCCACCATGGCAGCCGGGGGCCACCAGGGCCAGCCCTGCCGAGCCACTTACCGAGGTCCTGGGGACAGCCGAGCGGCTCCGAGGCACAGCCCGGAGCTCGGAGGTTGCCGTGGAGATGGTTTCCTTGGCAGGAAGGGACGAAGGGACCGGGAATGAAAGTCAAAGCCCGGGGGAAGGGGCGGCCGAGCGCTCCGAATGTGCCAACGGCTCCTAACTGTCCCCAACCGCCCCGAATGTCACCGGCTCCGCTCCGACCCCACCGGGGGCTCATTAGGAGCGACGTGACCCAAACTCTGATTTGCCGGTCCCTTCCACTGCCTATTCTGCTCTGGGATGAGGCACACATGCGAATGGAAAGAAAAAAAAAATTAAAAAAAAAAAAAAAATAAAAAAAATCCCGGTGTGAGTTGGGAATGAGGATTACAGCAGCGAGTGTGTCATTATGTAATGGAGCCTGGGCTGCACGCTCGGGGAACACGAGCGAGGAGAAAGAGGCGCCGGGCTTAACTAATTAGAAACATTAATGTATTGGGAATGATCGGGAGCTTTTAGGGGCTTAATGGCTCCCGTTCCCACGCTGCCGAGATGGGCACGGCCCGTAATTAGAGCCCTGAGCCGGCAAATGGGCTCCCTGAGTCAGGCTTTTCCCAGGGATGCTGCCTGAGTCAGGAGCGGGGCTCGCATCCTCGCGGTGTCACACGGCCCTCGGGGCTGTTGGAATTTTGGGGTCCCCAGCGCCAGGGGAAGGTGTTGGTCAGCATGAAATGCTAGGGAATGTGGCGGTGGAATTGGGGGAAAAACGGGGATTTTCGTGGAGAAATGGAGATGTGGCTGGAGAGGCGGCAGGGCAGGGCAGGCACGGGGAGCTGGACACCGGGAGAGGGGGAGATGGGGACGAGGGAAAACATGGAATGGTTTGGGTTGGAAAATATCTTAAATCCCATCAGTGCCACCCCAGCCATGGGCAGGGACACCTCCCACTGTCCCAGGGTGATCCTGGCCTTGGACACTCCCAGGGTTCCAGGGGCAGCCACAGTTTCTCTGGGAATTCCATCCCAGCCCCTCCACACCCTCCTTCATTCCCAAAATCCCATCTATCCCTGCCCTCTGACAGTGTGACCCCATTCCCTGTGTCCTGTCCCTCTGTCCCTTGTCCCCAGTCCCTTTCTTGGAGCCCTTCAGGCCCTGGAAGAGCTCTGAGCTCTCCTCTGATCCTTGTCCTCTCCAGGGGAACATTCCCAGCTCCATGGGGCCCTTCCCGCAGCCAAGATCAGACACTTCCACCTCGTAAAGATCATCCCAAACAGATAAACTGCACAGGGATCTGCCAGAGATGCTCAGGAAAGAAAACTCACAGGAGCAACGATCTCACAGCATCCCATGGACGATGAATTATGGCTTCCTCCCTTAAAAAAACCCCAAAAAAACAAATAACAAAAAAACCCCAAAACAAAATGAAAAACAAAACAAAAAACAAAGCAAAACAGAAAACAAACCACTTTTTTTTTTTTTTTTTTTTGGAAAAGGTTTTTTNTTTTTTGGACAAAGGTTTTATTTCCTCCACTCAGGAGCTAGAGTTTAAGAGGCAGCTGGAAGCTTGTCTAGCAAAAACCAGGATTAAAAAATCCATGGGGAGGCACTGCCAGGGCCTGATATCCTCTCCGGTGTGATGTTCCTGAGGTGCAGGAAGCCACTGGAATATTTAATTTTTAAACCCCTGTGTTTTAAACCCACACCAGGCTTTTAAACCCATCCCATGGTGACTCCAGAGCCACTTCGCTGTCCCACAGTTGCTGGAAATTCCACAATTCCTGGAAAAGCCACCCCAGGGATGAGCCATTTCCACCGGCATCACCCTCCTCCTGCTCCCTGGAGCTCTTGGGGCTGGGGAGAGGCAAAAACCACCCGGGAGAGGCTGCAGTCCCCTCCGGAGAAGGATCCTCCCGTGGGAAGGCAGCTCGTGGTCTTACACCAGGCCCAGGCTCCTGTCCCGGGCTGTTCCCTCCCTGACTCAGCAGGAATCTCGTTTTTCCAGCTCGGAAGCCTCGGGGGCCGAGCTGGAAGTGAGGTTCAGAGCCGAGGGAAATGTGTTCCTCCAGGAATTCCCCCCGCGCTCAAGGGTGGGATGAGAAACAAAGGGATGCTGCCACACACTTCAAATTTTTCGCTTTTTTTTTGGCGAAAAATATTACTGAAAACCTGTTTAAAAACCCCTCCTGCTTCCCAGCGCTCCCAGCTTCCATGAGGAATATTTCTCAATATTCTGGGAATAAAATAAAGCTTTCACTTCAAAATTTTCGCCTTTTTTTGGGGCGAAAAACATTATTGAAAACCTGTTTAAACACCCCCCCAGCCTTGATTCCCAGCGCTCCCAGCTTCCTTGGAGAATATTTCCCAATATTCTGAGAATAAAATAAAGCTTTCACTTCAAAATTTTCGCCCTTTTTTTGGGTGAAAAACTGTTTAAACCCCCCCTGCTTCCCTGCGCTCCCAGCTTCCATGAGGAATATTTCCCATTATTCTGGGAATAAAACAAAGCTTTCACTTCAAAATTTTCGCTTTTTTTTTGGCGAAAACCATTACTGAAAACCTGTTTAAACCCCCCCTACACACTTCCCAGTGCTCCCAGCTTCCATGAGGAATATTTCCCAGTATTCTGGGAATAAAACAAAGCTTTCACTTCAAAATTTTCGCTTTTTTTTTGGCGAAAACCATTACTGAAAACCTGTTTAAACCCCCCCTACACACTTCCCAGTGCTCCCAGCTTCCATGAGGAATATTTTCCAATATTCTGGGAATAAAATCAAGCTTTCAGAGTACACGGCACAAGATTAATTTAATTAATCAAATTAGGGAATGGATGCGAAACCCAAGTGCTGCAGTCCCAACATCAATTCACTTGGGAGCAGATATTTGAACAGAGATACAAAAATAAATATATTTTGCACTCGGATCCCCAGCAAACAGCTCCAAAATCCTTTCGGAGCTGGCAAAACCCAGATGTACGCGAGGAAATTATTTTCCTGTTAACACCAGAGACGAAAAAAGTTCTGAATAAAAGGCAACCACCTGAAGGCAGGGAAGGGAGGGAGAAGTCTGGGGCTTGTTTTAACAGCAACAGAACACCTGTGAGAGCCAAATCGCCTCAGCTGGGAGCCAAAAATGGGGCCCTGCAGAGGGAAGGAAGAAGAGGCTGAAACCCCCAGCCCATCCCACCTGGGCACTCTCCCACGGCTCATAAAATTCTTCCGAGGGGGCAGAATATTCCCCGAGGAGCCTGAGGATCCAGGCGGACCTAAAATAGAATTTTTTCGAGGCTCCCCATGACCATCAGCTGAGAGCTCTCAGAGCTTCCCCCACACGTGCAAAGCCTGCAGCTCTTTGTTTATTTACTGCGAAGCGTTCACTTCCCGAGCAGAGTTTCGCTGTAAATGTTCGTAGAAAAAACTTGTTTTTACTTCTCGGGAAAGTATTGTTTGGATCTCCCCCCTCCCCGAGCCGTCTTCCTGTTGATGTAAAATCGAGATAAACCAGCGCCGTGCTCAGCTCTCTTCGGGCTTCCATTCATCTTCTCCCCGCGCCATAAAAAAGGACCATTTTCTTGGAATTTGAAGCTCGCTCCCATCCCATTTGGTTCAGTGACCTCAGCTCTCCCCAGACATGAATTGCCTGCGGGGACAGGGAGGCGTCACCAGGCTCAGTGTCCCCAGTCCCGTGACACAGGAACCGTGTGGGTTTTTTTTTATTATTTTTTTTTCCTTCCACTTTCAGGCTGCACAAAACTTTTAAGACCCCACCGAAGCTGTTGAAAATTCGACCCCTTCCTCGCCAGCGATCCAAAGCTCTGGAAAATAAGGGTTTATTCTGCTTTTTGGGAGGAAAAATATTTCTGAGCAGTAAAAATGCTCTCTACACTCCCAGTAAGACCCAAAAGCATCAGCTCCTCCTTGGATAATCCAGCAATTCCCTGGGATTTGGGAAGAAATTCCAATATTTCCAGGTGGCACCTGTGTGCCTCAGTTTCCCCGAGGGTGCTGTGAACAAAGCACCTCAGCAGCTCCCAAAACCCAACTCCTGCAGGCTGAAAAATCTCTAAAAAAATGTATTTACACTGCCGATACCAACCGGCGAGGCAGCACAAAGCAAAGCACTTGGCAGAGCCTCGGTGGCCGGGGGAATTCCCTCACTTTTGGCCTTGCAGGAAGCCCATTTTCCAGCCCTTTATTCCGCAGCAATCAGAAAAGGAAACAAAACCCACATCCTCCGTCCCCATTCAGCAGCTCCCCATTCGTGCCCTGGCCCTGCTGTGCTCTTATCTCCCCTCCCCAGGGGCTGTCCTCACTTTTCCCTCCTTGCCCGGTCCCTGCTCCGACCGAACAAGGTCGCCTTCACCTTGCCCCAGCCGAGCCCCTGGGCAAGAGCTTTGTGAATGAAAAACCCCGCGTGTCCCGGGACAGCGCCATACATTTGCATCTCAACCGATCTGCGGGGCTGGCTCCGCTCCTTGGGGGATTTTTAAGTGGATTTAAGGGATGTGACAGATTTATTGAGCTCGGGAGTTCCCCTGGGTTTGTCTAGAGCCGCGCTGGGGTCAGGGGTTAAAGACCCCGCATCATAAAAGGCAGGAGTTCAATGGCTGAGCCTGATTTTTTTTTAAATTTTTTTTTCCCTCCAGCATTAATAAGATGCTGGGGCAAAATACAGAGTGATGGGGTTGAATTTATCCCCCCAAGCCCCCCGAGGAGACCCCAGTGAGCTGCAGGCTGGAGCAGCAGAGCTTTAAACACCGATTGCAGATCGCTGGTGCAACCTGAGATTACCAGGGAAGGATTTCTGGCTTTTCCCTTTATACCTGCCAAAGCTGCAGCGCTGAACTCTCACCGCCTCCTGCCCCATTTTCCTGCCAGGCAGCTGTGCCTGGTCAAGCTGGATTAAAAACTGTCACCAGCAGCGCTGCGAAGGTCACGAGTGGCCGTGGGGATGGGTCAGAGCCCCCCGAAAAGGGGGGCTGGACCCACAGCACCCCCCGAATCTCGGTGGGATCGGGGAGAGACACACTCTGCTCTTCAGATTTGGCAGCACCTCGGCTCCTGCGCTGGATCCCAGCAGGAGAAGCTGCAAGGGCAGCACGAACTGAGCGCCAGTGCAGCACAAATTGAGCAGCAGTGCAGCAAAAAAATGAGCACCAGTGCAGCACGAACTGAGCACCAGTGCAGCACAGGGCACCAGTGCAGCACAGAGCACCGGTGCAGCACAAACTGAGCACCAGTGCAGCACAAACTGAGCACAGCCGGGGCTGCTGCGACCCCCAAACCTCCCCCGGCGCCTGCCCCGCTCCCTCTGCCTCAGGCGGGCACTCAGGAGAGGAGGAATTCCCGATATTTCCCAGGGCAAACCGCGCAGCTGAGTGAGCCCCCCGAGGCTGGCGCAGCCCCCGCAGCACGCGGGGATCGCCCCCTGCCCTCCCCTCCCCACCCCAGAGCTCACCCCAGCAGCACCCCGGGC
>VZRL01006422.1:0-41168 GCA_013397895.1 Origma solitaria
GAAAACTATAATAGTGTAACTAATTTTGTGTCAAATATCAGACTAATATCTCAGGTTTTGGACTTTGCTCAGCTGGAAGATTTAAAAACTATGTAGAGCTGTACACAAGGCTCAGTAACATGGAACATTCAGCAAGATTTGGTGGGTGGAAGAATGGTTTCATTAGATATAAACAAGCCTACATTCAATTGCTGAAGACCTACTCTCTTTTTGCCTATCAAGATGTTTTTGATAGTTTGGAAGTAAACCAGCAGTGGAATTGACTCCTCACAAATGTATTGTGAGAGACTCCTAGTCAGAATCACAATGTAATAGGAAAAGTTAAAGTACAGGCAATAATACAGAAACACCATCTTAAACTGATAGAACCGAATACAACCCTCCACCCTGTTGGTCAGGGTGGTGATGGCAGTCCAGTTAAATGGTGACTGTCATCTCCTTGGAGTGATGGATGCAGTCTGGTTGAAGTGGTGATCCTGAAGAACAATCTGGTTGGTCACTGAAGGTTCAGTGGTGACTCTCGAGCTCTTCTCCTCTGGCAATCCAGTGGAAGTGGTGATCCAGTGCTCCAAAGACTCATATACAGGTAGCAATGTTCAGTTCCTCCCCTCTGGGTGGGCTATCTCACAATGGGCTGAGGTAATCCTGTGAGTCACTCCCGGAGCCCTTGATGGCCCATGAGCAGAGATAGCCCCGATGGTGTTATCAGGGCTGGGTCATGCTGAACATAAAGAGCACTGTCCCACCTGCTCTTCGCAGCTTATGGAGATAGTAATAGAATATGTACTTTCAGTTACACCTTCCATGTAACCCAAGACAATGTTCTTTCAAAGTGGTATGAACGTCACAAGCAACACTATTTTGATAATGAAAAACAAAGAAGTAATTAGCTTTTTGTAAGGTTATAAGCACATCTAATTATGGAACTACTTCTTGTGAATAGAAGACTCAACCTTTCCATGTGTTGAAAGTTAATTTCTGTGCTGTCAGTTTCATCCATGGAAAAGTATTTTGGAAATGCAATGAAGGTTTTAATTTTTTTAAATTTTTTTTCATGAACCTTGCACGCCAGGACTGCATGTAGACTATAGACTCTAGTAACCTGCTTCTCTTTAACATTCATCAGCTTAATGGGAACCCTCGGTTGCAGGCAAGATTTAATTTAGAACTAGTTTCTTTACAAAACCAGAGATACGTAGCAGAGATGAAAATAAACAGGTTCTTTTGTCACTGACAATTTAAATTACGCTGTTAATCTTAGTGTGTCTAAAGCAGAATAGTCAGCATAGGGTTATAAAAAGTAAAAAACATGCCTGTTTAATAAAATAATTTATCATTTTATTATTATAGATATCCCTCTGTAACTGCAAGGGAAGGTTCTGATCCAGACTTGATTTTTAGTAAAAATCCTCAGTAGAGACATGTTCATTACTATAGTGACACTTAATATTTGCTAACAATATAACAATAATTAAAATAATACTTATCCCCTTCAAGATCAGTTTAAGCATCCATTTCAGTGTTTTCAGAGTTTCACTATTTGAGAAAGTAATCTGACAACAGACTTATGCAATGGGTTCGGAATCTGACAGTGGAGAATGACAGCAGCAAAATTGAGTCATATTCCCTGATTAAACAGGCAGATTTTAAAATTGCTTTAGAATAGCTCATCTCACCTCAGAGAACTTTCATGTATTCAAATATAATTCTGTCCCCATCAAAGGCAAAGGGATCTAGCTCGTTTAAGTGAGAGAGGCATTTGGGCCTGTCTGTGTCATCTTTAACTGTGAAATAAGAAGTTTTTGAGCTGAGCTAAATGTTGTTAGAGTCGCTTAGTGTAAGAGCTGCCTTTTACTCAAGGTTAGTGTAAAAGGGGACATTCAAGTGCTCTGTGCAACCAGGTAGTAGAAATGATAGGAAAACTGTCACAATCATTGGCTTGCATGCTGCAAAGGCTGAGAACAAGATGAATCATTTGGTAGTGGAGAAGGGCAAGACAAATGCAGGCATGTAAGAACTGATTGCTGAAACTGTGATTGCCCACCATTGTGACAGAAAGAGGAAAGGGTGCCTGACTATGAGGAAAATGGGGCCAAAAAAGCATAGGATGCATTAACATCATCATTAGCAGTCTGGTCTGAGGCAGAGAAAAAGGATATTTTTTGTTGGAGACTGGGAGCAGAGAGCCCGTCCTCTGGTTGCTGCTGTGGCCAGAGAAAATAGGTCCTAACATTAATGGTTTTTTTGCAACTAAACATCTTTGATCACATCAGCAATGCATAAATCCCTTTCTTCCTCATGGGCAGAACTCCCCACTGAGCCTCAGCCTATTAACTAAGGTCAGAAAGGACACAGAACAGTTAACCAGGCTTTTTTCTTTTTAATTGTACTGTTGTGGGAGCCAAGGTAAGAGCTCTGATACCCAATGCTTTTAAGATAATTCACTTTCATTTATCAACCTATCCTATACCTTATTATCTTTCTATGCAGTCTATTAGTGAGTTTTCCTGGAGGACTTGTTTTAATGTGTTTGCATACAAACCAATGAGCTTGTTGCATCTGTGGCAGGAACAGCCACAGCACAGTCTGCTTTGGTTTGTTACAGAGTAAAGTCTCATGGGTTCATGTCTGACAGAAAAAACCAATCATTTTCCTAGAGTTACCTACTGCTTTTGCCTCTCTGGAGGGTCCTGGCTTCCTGCA
The DNA here is from genome assembly GCA_013397895.1 of Origma solitaria. NCBI lineage: Eukaryota > Metazoa > Chordata > Aves > Passeriformes > Acanthizidae > Origma > Origma solitaria. The sequence goes on from VZRL01006422.1 coordinate 2,704, forward strand.
CTGCCATTCTCAGCTGCTCCTGTCTGACATGCCATGCACTGGAAGGCATCTCATTTGGCAATGTGATCTAACTGGGGATTCATAAATCCGTATCTCTATTTTTAGGTTGTGTTTAAGTTGATAGTGGAAAGGTATCATTTAATCACAAAAATGGATGTATTTCTGAAGTAGCCTAGACATCCTTGCAAAGGCAGAGTACTTTATTAGGATAAGAGAACTATAAATAAACAAGATAATTAAGTATTCTGACTTCACAGTGTATCAGATTAATTGTGTTAACTTAAGGAACATAAGCCAAAAGAAAAGGAGTCCAAAAGAAAAGCAATATATTTCAAAGTATGTCTGAAACTCTACTTAAAGTCTGCTTTGGCAAAAGAAGTGAAGACATTTTCCAGGCTGAACTGAGAGGAATGTCAAGAAGGTGAGTGAGTGATCTGAGAATGAATAAAAGAATGCAGATGAACAATGTAAGGCTAATGCATTAATTCCCATTCTATTTCTCTGGTTAGATTCATCCTCTGCAGTGGAAGCCATAAATTCAGGTTTGTGATTGACTGAAAAGGGCACCGCTTTTAAATCTAAGGTGCTCATCAAGAGTATTGAATGCATAAAGTTTTTTCTCATGTAAAGACCAAGTTGCCAGATGCTAAGTTATAGAAGAAATGTCTTCTTTCTTCCTTAAGCAATTTAAGGATTGATGCTTTAGGCCTTTCATTATGTGGATCACTGAAAGAAACAATCATTGCTATCTTTCACTGTCAAGTTAATTGCAGTAGTGGTGAGCTGTATTACTGCTAAATCTCAGACTTGATGCATCTTAGTGTTTCTAGGAGAAACACCTTCCAGACAGAGCCTATCTTTCTCCTTACAGTCCAGCTGATGAGCTTTCATACAGGTCCTCTCTGCCTCAGGTGGTGTGTACAGAAGAGGTGCTACCCCCAGTTCCTCACAAGTGTAAATGCATAGATTAAGTTTGAGGGGTTTTTTTAATGATACTGACTTTTCTGCCTAAAAAGCTCTCTCAGCTGCAGAAATGTGCTGTCTTTCAGTGTCCACAGTTTGCAGTTTGATTTATTTATGTGGCTAGGTAAGAACATCAACATCTGACAGTAAACGTAAGCAACTTATTAAGCCATCTGTAGCCCTCTCACATTATTAAGATCTTCAGTGTCTCTGTGGAATGGTTTTCTTCACACATTTGCTTCATCAAGTCCCTTACAGAACAAATGCCTTCCTATTACAAGCTCTCTGCATGTCTACAATCAAATAAAAATATGATGATGAGGTTTGACACATAATTGCTGATGTCTGCAATGTGGATATCTATGGCTACTGTGGTCACAACCTCAAGACACTGGCTCCTCACATCCTAAATCAGATGTTACGTCTGTCAGATGGATCATCCCGAAAAGTGTCTGCTCCTCTCTGCTGACCATAGAGGAGCCTGATAATGTCTAGCCCAGATGCAAATTACTTGTCTGTACCTGCTTGAAGTTTTTGGAGATGACGTCCAGCATACCTCGCACAGAAAGCATTGCTAAATATGAATGACAGTGGACCTACACCTTAACAGGAGTAAGACAAAATGATGTTAACCTCATTTCACTGTTCTTTTTTAAGTGTTGTCTAGCATGATAGTATGAGTCTCGTATTCACATGATAGAAATAATTCAGCCTTATAGCTACTTTGTATGGATAGAGAGTTAAACATTTAGTGATGTTTGCATCAGGAAGCACCAAGGTCCTGGCTGGATATGCCTGTGTTAACCAGAGCTAGAAACATGAGGTGGTGCAGTAAAAGGATGCCTACCACCGAAGACTAACAGATGTGAATTTAAGTTAATAGTGTCTGCAGAAATCATCTAAATGGCTGATCTGGGAAATGAAGGGAAGGAGAGAGAGGTGCATCAGAGAAGAATAGTTATATGCACTGTTGATTATTGCCTAAAATAAATCCAAAGAAAAATATCAATCCTTGCTCTTTGGCATCTTTCACGTGTGGGTTTGATCCGTGAACACTCAATGGCATTGTTCCTAATTACCATAGGAGAGGAAAAGAATTGGAAAAACCTGTCTTTTATCTCAGTTAAAGGTGTCACATATGCCTGTCTAACAGGTGATCAATGCTAGTGCACATTTAGGGGATACTGCTATCATCAAGCCTATAGTGACTTATGAAAGGGCACACAGATGACTGGAATTCATATTATGCTGTTCTTCAAAGCTTTTTGGTACCAGAGAACTCTTTTTCATCAGCTCTAATCAATACTCCAAATTCTGACAATTAAATCAGTCATTGGACTGAATAGCATACTGAATGAAAGAATCTTCAGTATGCTAGCACAGCAAAACAGCAGCAGAAACTTGACCTTCATAATACTCAGTCTTCCTTTTTCTTATAAAATTTCTATAAATTACCTCAAGAAAACACTGCTGCTATCATCAAATACAAAGCTACTTCTCAGGATATATTCTGTCTGCTCTCAAAAAAGCACCTATGTACTTCTTCACCCTTGAGCTTCATCTGATACAAAAGCAGTGAAGTGATTAGAGTCAATGTGGCCAAATATAAGCACCATGCTTAGCAGCAGAGCCTGCTGCACTGTTATCTTGCGTGCCAAGAAGAACGTGTTGCCATGAAAACAAATTTACATGGAAACAGCCCTTGTTGTGTGACGCTGCAGTTCAGAAACCCACCCAGCCATCAGGTGCTCCCACCTGTATGGTGTTTCTCCTTGTACCTTCTTTGTGGCTCAGTGGTGTCTCAGCCCCTCTCTGCTTCTGGTGAATGGTCCGGGTATTTATATAAATTCAGAACTCAGATGATTGTGGCAGCGTGCTTCTTTTTTTTTTTTTTTTTTCTTTTTTTTTNGTGTTTTTTTTTTTTTTTTTTTTTTCTTTTTTTCTCCAGCAGAAAGCATGTTCCCTCAGCCCTGCAAAGGAGGGCAGGGTTAGTGTTAGTATTAAGATGTTAGAATCAGGATCAGGGCTACATCTGAAGCTTTCTTTCCCAGACTGCTTTTCCTGTTACGAGCATCTCCCATGTCAAAGCCACCTCATGTGGCTGACTGGCAGTCCGCTGCTTAGAGACAATCTAAGCAGATTTCTTTCCCCCTAAGGAGCAACTTTGGGGCTAAGAGGCTTTGCAAATGCTCTCAGACATGTTACTCATTTGTTTGCAGTTCTCACAATCACAGAATTGTAGAAACCTAGAATTATATGAAGTGTTGGATTGCAACAGACCTTAAAGATCATGTAATTCAAGCCCAAATGAGAAAAAATTTGAGATACCCACTACAATAACACTGGGAGTGATTTCAGAATTCATTTCCACAGTCCTAATCATGCAAAGGGTCTTGAAGTGGACATAATGATTTGGCTGAACTTTTCTGTATTTTACACTTGTAGCTGTCCTGTATCTCTCATGTTCAGAAGCTTTTTTCAGTGTAATAGGAAAGGAAAGCAACAGGAGATCTGAGCAAGTGTGTAAGAGCATTTATGCAGGAGCTGAACTGTCATCTTCCCTTACCTACTGGGACCACATGAAAGCAGTCCTCATTTAATTAGCTCTGGACGTTCAAAATTACCTATTTGTCTTTCAGAAAAGGTTGTTCTATATTTTTTCTGCTAGTAGCAGATAACTGAGATGTGAATGCTGTGCCTGGGCTAAACCCACCATAATAATTTAGAGAGGCACTAAGTAGTCATCACCTTCCAAAGACATTAGATGGTTCTCACGGTAAAATTGTACCCAGGATTTTGAATCATTATGTTTGAGGGAAAAGGCCTTGCATGCACCTTTTTCCCAACCTGAACTGCTAATGTCCATCAATACTACATTTTTTTATATCAAAACCAGAGATTTACTGGTCATGACAACATAAAAGAGTGGAAAACTATATTATATAAAGCCATAATAATATTGATACATTTGGCCAGGGAAAAACATATTAAATTTCAATGTTTTTCCATACTGAAATGTGGCTGACATTTTTACAATATTTCCAGAGTAAATCACACATCATATTTGAAGCTGTCAGCTCCCCAGTGGAGGTAACATCACACTAACAAATGGTAAAATATAATTTCAGCTTCTTGAAATTAATGACCCCTACTAATAACTGTGTTGAGATAAAATTGCTGTTATTTCTTGAACCCCTATGTAATCCAAATGTACACAAATCAAAATACAGCATTTAGCAGCCACACCAAAGCAGAGAAATAGCATGAAGGGGCACGGGGTAAGTAACTGGAAGAATACTGAGGTGAACACCAGCTCATAGCCACCTACAACAGTGAACTGGCTTGCTGGCAGCAGGTACAATTGTTTAATGGCTAAGTCTTCTTATAATAAGATTATTACTTAGTAACAGTCATGAACTGCATCAAAATAGTACCACATTTAGAAGAAAATACGTAATTCAAAATTATTGTTAAAGAGAATGGGATAGTTTTCTGTTATGCCAAATGGTACTTTGTCAAACTGACACCAAAAGCAGAAGAGAATAAATGTTTCAGACTTAATTATTATTTCATATTAAGGAATCATATTTGCTCCAAGTGCCACATCTGCAATTCCTTTAAACACCTCCAGGGATGGGGACCCAGCCCCTTCCCTGGGAAGCCTGTTCCAATGCTTGATAATCCTTTCAGTGAATAAATTTTTGTTACTATCCAATCTAAATCTCCTCTGGTACAACTTGAGTCTGTATTTCCCTGTGTAAATTTTTGACATCCTTTTCATTCTCCTTAGTGGCCAGCAGGAGTAAAGTCAAGAAACAGATATGGACTGTTGACCTAAAAGCAACCAAGTAGAGGGGCATCAAGACCACCAAAGACACACTCAAAGCCCTCTGACCTATTCCAGAAAGGTCTAGAGGAATGAACTGCACATGATAACTCATTTGCATGGAGACTGAGAAACCTATCTCTAGCTGAGGGGAAACTTACCTGTAAAAAGATACCCTCCACAAAGCCTGGACACCTGCATCCCAGGATATTGGACATGCCATTCTCTGGATTGATGCTGAAGCCAGGACTGGTGATGTCTCTTTCTCCCTTTCTTCCTTTTTCTCTCTCCCTCTCTCTAATTTCCCTCTCTGTCTTCTTTGACCCTATCCCCTCTGCAAAGCCCACTGCCATGTGCTAGAAGATAAGACACAAATATATCAATTTCCATACCAAATGTAAAATTTACAATAAAACTCCATAAGTTTCTGTTGTGGACCCTTTGACTTTTGTAATTTCTTTCCAGCCATGAGCACCTGACAATCTTGGGCACTCACTTTTCCTTGAGTGTGGGATGCCGCAAGTACTCATGGATGTGCAGAATATTCTTGATGGACGTGGACAAAGCAGCTGGGGGTTGCTCTCTGCATAGTTTAGCCTCTTCAATCCAAATGGATCTACATGAGGTGAGGACCACAGTCCAGCTGGCTTCCAGGCATTCAGCAAAACCAGGGTCCAGCGGATGATGCTGCAGGGATGCTTTCAGCGAAAACCACTGTTACTGCCACCCCAGGGAGGGTCACATGAAGCAGCATTATCAGACCTTTCCAGAAGCTAAATAGGAGCCCGGAAAAATGCAAAGAACTTGCAGGCAGCCAGGGCAATGGACAAGAGTGACAAGCAGAGTCCCTCAGGGGTCTGTATTGGGACCAGTAATTTAATATTTTCATCAGTGACATACACAAAGGGATCATGGGAACCCTCAGCAAATTTTCAGGTGACACCAAGCTGAGTGGTGCAGTTGACACACCTGGAGGATGGGGCCATCCAGAAGGATCTGGAAAGGCTTAAAAAGTTAAACGTCATGAGGTTTAACAAGAGCAAGTCAAAGGTGCTGCACCAGAGCTGGGGCGATCCCAAGTACGATGACAGGCTGGGGAATGAACAGATTGAGAGCAGCTAAGATGGACTTGGCATTGCTGGTGGGTGAGAGGCTGGACATGACCCAGCAACGTGCCCTGACAGTCCAGAAAGCAAATTGTATCCTGGGCCACGTCAAAAGCAGCGTGGGCAGCAGGGGAAGGGAAGGGATTGTGTCCCTCTACTCTGGTGAGACCCAACCTGCAGTGCTGCATCCAGCTCTGGGGTCCTCAGCACAGAAAGGACATGGACCTGTTGGAGCGACTCCAGAGGAGGCCACCAAGATAACCATAGGGCTGGAGCACTTCTCCTGTGAGGAAATGCTGAGAGAATTTGAACTCATCCTGGAGAAGAGAAGGCTTTGGGGTGACCTAATTATGGCCTTCCAGTACCTGAAGGGAGCTTACAAGAAACTGAAGAGGGACTTTCTACAAGGCATGTAGTGACAGGATAAGGGGGAATGGCTTCAAACTGAAAGAGAGTAGGTTTAGATAAAATATTAGGAAGAAATTCTTTACTGTGAGGTGGTGAGGCACTGGAACAGGTCGTCCAGGGAAGTTGTGGATGCCCCATCCCTGGAAATGTTCAAGGCAAGGTTGGATGGGGCTCTGAGCAACCTGGTCTAGTGAAAGGTTCTCTGCCCATGGAAGAAGGGTTAGAACTAGACGATCTTTAAGGTCCCTTCCAACCCAGGCCATTCTATGATTCTATGATTCTATGAACGTACATAAAGTATACTCAAACCACCTTTCTTTCATCTTATGAAAACATGGATTTGCCACACTGCAATTAAGAACCACATCCCCATGTGTTGTCTTTCTTGTATTTTATTTTCAAGAGATGATGCCAATGTTAAAATTAAAAATTAACAAATATCATGCAGACTTTGCAATCTTTCTGGAAAAGTGTCCGTCTGGGGGATTCAAATGAGAAATTGGCCTGGGAGTAATTTCAGTATGGATCTTATAAGATGTTTGCAGCTGTTATAATGAAGCTGATATTTTAAACTACCATTTGGAAAAAAAGAAACAGTAGATGCTATCATCATCTTTTTATAGCTCTTGCTCACCATAAAATTTCTGACATTAAAGTAGTCTTGTCAGAAAGCTGTTATGAGGTCTTAAATGCTCTTGACTCTTTAACAGTTCTTCTTCCATTATAAGAGGGGTTGGTAAAAATGAATTTGTCGTGGATTCTTCAGAGACCATGTAATGAGAGCTATTTAAATGTTCAGGTTCTTGTGAGGTTACCTGGCTCCCAATTAGTCTGTGAGGTTTATTTTTTGCTTAATAATAAAACTTTATTTTATTTAAGTCCCAAGATTACTTCTGTATTTTATTTGCTTAAAAGACAAGAACGTATCTCACAGCACTAAGTTGGTATGAGCTACTTTTCCTCCTTCTTTGCCTGTGCCTATGTTTTAAAGCCATACCTACCAAACTGGAGTCTCATTGGTGGTCCCTGCTTACTATTAAGTAATTTCCTATGTCCTATGGCTTTGAAATCAAAAATTTAAGAGTTTAAAGCTGTTCAATAAACAGTCCACTGCTTTTGTGTGAGCACAGCCTATAGGGACTTCAGAGAGATTCTATATCTGAGGAGTCTGACTGGAGCTGAAGTTCACAGGGTGACAGGAAAACAGTGCCCTGAAATGCCACTTGACAGACGAGGACACACTTTGTGGCTGCCCATACTTATGTTCTCAACTTTCCCAGCCCTGATTTAGCATGCACTTAAAATGACTCCCTGCCATGAAGATTTGGCTTCGTAGCTGATGGATGGGGAGAGATTCACCTCCAGGTTTGGACGCTGAAGTGGAGGTGCTTTATCACAGCTTGCAGGTGTCCCTGGTGCCCCTGGGGAGATGCAAGGGATGAGGCAGATGCCCTCAGCTGCATCAGTCGAGGATCACAGGGCTCTCCTTCCCTGCAGCTGTCATTTCAGAAGGGCACATATCCTTGTCCTGCTTGCCAGCCCTGGGGACATTCCACAGCGTCTCAAGTACCCCTGCACACCTGTGAGTGGGCACCAAGCTGAGCTGCAGGTAATGGATCCATGGGAGTCAGGAGGGTTATTCCGCTGGTTATTCAGGCAGAGGGTTCTGCTGGTCTGTTCTTGAATTCAGGTCACAGCAGCCACTAGAGGGGTTAAATCAAAAGCTGACAGGCAGAAGATGGCACAAAACAATGCAATTGAGATGGCAGATTGTTTGATAGAGGTTTGTATGTTGTCAAAATAGATTCTTTTTAGTCCATCTCTGAATGCAATTCAAGCTGTACATTTTCTTCACCTATTCCCTTCCTGATATATCTGCAGATGAACTGAGATTATCCTTATTCTCTCACCAGTATAAATGATAAACAGCTCCAGGAAAACCAGTGAAATTATGCTGTTATAAAATAGTGTGAGAGAAAAGCAAAAAAGGATCTGCAGTATGTACTCTTTTATGTTCTTTAATTTGGACTTACAGATATAGCTCGAAATGCAAGAGGTAGTTTCTTTAAAGACCTGCAGTAATTTAAAGTTCTATACCTGAGAGATTTGATTCAGCCTTAAACTCAAAGTGTTTTGCAATTACGGTGAATTACTGAGGTTTAAACTAAGGGACAATTGAATATATAGAAAAAAATTCTTCCTGCTACCTTTTGAATTGAAACTAGAGGCAAAAGTGCTGCTTGTAGAAGTATGCATAGTTTGATCTATAGCTTTCAGTTGGGCGAACTCCTGGGAAAATTAGTACCTTCCTCTGATGTACAGTGGAATTCTTCCAAAGGACAAGATCCCTAAGCTGATACAAATCAGCATAAAGCCTCTGAATATCATCATCTCCAGATCTAACCCACAGTATCTTATCTATAAATACTGTTGTGGAGAGCTTTTAAATAATCTTACTCTCTGATACATTCACAGTTTATGCTTATTAATTCATTAGGATAGCACCAATTAACATCAGACTTCACAGAACTCCTTTTTTCAAAAATTTTCCTCGAAGAAATTACTTCTATCTGATGAATAAGATGTCCATTAACCACTGCTGAAATAAAATTTGTGTGTGTGGAACCCAGTTCAGCCATTGAAAGCCTCCTCCACGGATTCTGAAGTGAGGAGTGATGCCTTCTTCAGTTGCATGTACACAATCACGGAAGGTCTAGGGAGGACAGATCATGAATTAGCCAAATTACAGTTAGACCCTGACACAGATCAATAACTCCCCTCTGCTGTGAAACATTGTATGAGTTGAAGTGACCCCCAATCTCAAGAAATTCAGTGATGAGAAAAATTATTCCAACGACTTGGCTGACCTATGGGTCTGGATTCACCCAGGGCTCAAAATTTTTCTTATCAGCATTTCAGTGAGGTGAGTTAGACATGCTCAGTTATAGCTTGGGCTCTTAACATCATCTGTAATACTTACAGGTGTTTCACAAGGAAATTAGGACACACAAGCAACCAAAAGGTCTTGTTTTCAATCAAAGAGTAACTGAACTTTCAAACTGAGAACACGTTTTTTTATCAAGTTTTTCCTCCTAGGTTTTTATGAAAAAAATGTCAAAAGCACAGCCTATAAAAGTGAAATTCATTTCCACTTAAACATCTGGTTTTCAGAAGTTTCTAGAGATAACTAAGTGCTGAAAAGGACTGGTTAAGGTACCAGTTCATCCTTCGTTAATCTCTTTTTCTCTATAACACTTTTAATTAAAATATAACTCTCATTTTCTATGTTATTGCAAAAAATTATTTTTTATAATACAATGAGGTATATAAAAAGAGCATGCCTCTACATTTCTATGGGCATCTTTAGAGAGTACTGAATATTTAAGAGATATTATAAATAGAAGCGAGATCCATATGGCAAGATAATAAATATTCATAAAATTATGGATAGTCTGATTCTCTGACTCATTTTTGCAACTGCAGCGCTGTAGGAAACAAATATACTTCTCCTCCATCCAAATGCTGGATAACATATTGATCTGCCTGCCGGTTCCATCTAGGCACCTTGCGTAAGAGTATTTTTTTCTCATTGCATCTCATAAACAGCAATGTCTTTTAGCCTTTTACTTTTTGAATATTAAGCTGTAAAGTTTCAGAGTCCTGGGTTGGATGTGACAGTATGTGTAATGTACAACTTGGAAGGAATATTCTTTGCAGATTTCTTGAAGAGCATACTGCATTAAAATGTATAAATTTTGCACAACTGACAGAAAAAAGGAACTCCATGTTGAGCATCAGGTGGGCCATGTGAAATTAATAATTTCTCACTCAGTTCATTTCCCAGTGGAAACATATCTAGCATACACCAACTCCAGCTTGGCATTAATTGCCATACTTTTTTAAAACCTCGGTTCCACAAATAGGTTCTTTCTCTAAATATGCACTCCAGTTTCCTCTGAAACAGCTTTGAACTGGGTCGGGGAGGCTCCTGTGGGGTGCTGGGCTGCCTCTGGAAAAGGAGGCTTGCAGTCTAAAGCTCCCCACAGGAAAAGCAGCCTCCTTCAGATGGGACACGTGTGGGTGCCCGGTGAGCAGAGGGTGCAGTGCACACTCCTCAGGCAGAACTGGGACTGCCTGCTCTTCCTCTGCGGTGCAGAACCTGCACACACCCTGACGCCTCAGAGCTAACAGAAGTAAGTGATCACTGGTTTTGCCAGACTTGCTCCTGAAAAGTCCATCCAAAATTGGTGCTGGAGCCCACAGATTTAACCCAGCAGAAACTGAGTCATGGACTCAGGACCTTTCAGTACTGAAATGTTCCCTACTCATCTCAGTTTTTCCTTATAAAAGCTCAAACTGCAGCAAAGGATAAAAACAAGTACTAATCCTGCAACAGGGTCCTAGGCCAGTGCTTTGGAATAATCATCTCCTTAAACATGCCTTCATCTCATATTTTATGCACTTTACTAATTTTCCTGCATTTGGCAAGTTCAGTAGGCTGTCTAATTCTTATTGGCTTCTGCTGACATTTATTTATGATTTCATCAAAGCTATATTCATCTTTGTTGTTTTATTGTCATGTTTGTGTCATTATTACACAAATAATAATGTTGCTTTTGATTACTAGTGAGAAATCAGAAGTTTTAATTTAGTAGATAATTATGCCTTTGCATTTCTAGTGGAAAACCGTAGTGTAAATATAATTGCTTCTGAGTAACAACTTGTTATTACATGCATTTCATGCTCATAATTCTTTTGCTGATACCAGGCAAATATTTTCAGCCTAAATTTTCCCTGCATACATTTTGGCAACACTATTGAGCCCTGAGGATGCACAGTCCTCTATTATTTACCTTTAAGTGCCAGTAAATAATTATAGTTTACTTTTGTTACAATTCAGTTGTTGTTAACTGAGTGCTAATTACCACCTTTTCAATCAGCCCAAGATATAATGAGTAAGATGGATTTCCAATGGATTATATAATAGAAATAAGTGTGAAAAATTAATTAGGGAATGCTGCCATATTTTGGTTATTACATGCACACTGAGAAGGGACATAGTTAAAGTACTTCTCTGTTGAAAGGACATTTTGAAGATGAATAAGCAGACTGTTTGAAAAGAAATTATATTCCAGGTATCACTCTTCATTGCTCATTTCTGGGAAATTTTGTCGCTAGCATCAGCTAATTTTCTACCATTCCTCACACTGCCATGGTCTAGGGGGCTAAAATTAGTTGGAATATATCATTTGAATACACTGACTCACGCTTAGCTCCTTTCTCTTTCAAACTGCGGGAAAGCTATATGCTTTGATCACACCACTGGAAGATGATGCTCATCTTCTATCCTCCTTTTCTTTTCTCATAGAAAGTATAATGTCAAGGAAATCAAACCGTCTAGTTCCTTTCTGGCAACTTTCCAAATATGGGAAGGGAAAAAGGTACCCTTTTTTAATCCAATTTTGAAAATGAAATAGAAAAGAGGCAGGTGATTATATATGTGCATTTATATTTCTACACTTAAGTATGAAGTTCCTACAGAATCCCCATAATTTTCATTTATGCCTGTTAAGGTCTTTATCTCACTTCTGTGTGGATGAACATCACTTTATTTTGTACCAGTCTATTAGAGGGAGCAGAAAGACATTGGCAGGTGTCCAGTGTGGACCCCTGTCCTTTTCTCTTTGGCTTCCCTGCAGGGGAGTGGCTCTAAACAGCAAAGCTAAAGCTATGGATGGACACCAGGAAAAGAGCAGAAGTGTTTTAGTGTCTCTTTTTCCTCCACTCTTCACCATAAAATGTGGCTGTAAGAGGATTACTAACTGAAGTAACATCAGCATTAAAAGGCAAGAAGTTAGGTTAGAATATAAAAGGGAAAGTTTAGGAAAGATGGTGTAGCTGTGGTTTTTTTAGCCTAGCTAGGCCTGATGAAAACTACTCTAAGATATTTAAGGAATAGGCTGAACTAATCTCACAGCAATCAGAGGTCATCTTTGAGAATGCCTGCGGAGGACAGGTGACACTTCAGAAGGTGGAAGATGAACGATTATAGCACCATCTTCCAACAGGAGACACGGGAACTGCTGGGGAAATAGAAGATGCTGTGCTCGACTTCACAGCCAGGGAAACTGTTGGGGTGAGTTACTCAACAAACAACTGCAGGTGCTGGGAAAATAGCAAGCAATTAAGAAAAGGACCAAGATGAAATTCTAAATAACATATTGTATCAAACTATTGATTTCCTTCCTGAGAGTACAACAATTCTAAAGAAGAGGGAAGAATCAGGAATACAACATCACTAGACTCCAGAAAGCTTATAAAAACTTTTTGCCTCTATTTCTTGCAAACGAAGAAACACATGAAGCTAATATAAGAGGGTTCAAAACTGTTCAAATATTTGTAGGCAATATATAGGAACAGGTCACCACAGCACAAGACAGAAATATTGGGATTGGCTTTATGAAGTTCTTGTGAACTATTCATTATTTTCACTAATCATGTAGAAGATGAAAGCACAAATGATGAAATAGAAACCCCTAAAAATCACTTAGCGACCCTGACAGGCAGATGCAGCTTGATGACTAGGTGATAACTTTGTACAGAGCAAAGCAGAGTCACTCCCACCTCAGTATAATGGACTGGCCAGTTCCACAAAGCTTCTGAAATACTAATTTAGTTAAGGTCACATTTCTAAGGACAGATATATAAGAAAAACTGGAGGAGCTCTTTTCCTTTGCCAGTGATTTTCTCTTGTCCATACTTTTTGCTCCAGTTTTCCGGCTTCAATTATGCAGCATCATGCATTATACAGTGCTCTTCAACTCATGGGGTCAGCCTATAAATGGAGAGCATTAATTTGGTGTGTCACATAATGGGCACTTCCTCCTGCAGAGTGGTCGCTCCAGAATGGTCTCATCAGAAGCATCGTAGGACGTGAGAAGCATTTGTCATGAGGCAGTAATGATGCTGTACCCATTTGCTGGCTGTTCCCTGAGAATATGTAAAGGTGAAACCTCACTTTCCAGAGAGAACCTTTATTCCCTCAGCCCCTTCTATTAAATTTTTAAAATTCAGCTACCACATCTAGCTCCAAACAGTAAATATCTGGATGCAAGCAGAATACATTAAATAACAAATAACTCTAACTTATATAGTTTACCATACTAGAATGGGTTTATTTTCAATCCAATTCCATGATAAAGGAAAAATGTGCTTGTGTATGTGGATTTGCAGTGGCAGTATGGATTAGGGGGACACAGCATAAAATATATTTTTGTGCAAGGGAAATATCTGTGCTTTAAACTAAACTGAATGCAGCAGCTTTACTTCAACCTTTTCATGCAATCAGTGATGTGTTCTGCTAAGCTCAACAGTTAGGTAAAAATATGAAAGCTTGGCACAAGCCATGAAAATTATCTTAGAGGTCAAGTATGAAGATTTTTTTTTCTTTTCTTTTTTCTCTTATATCAGAGATAGAAATATCTCTGATGTTTCAGCATCCTACCTAGTAGGTGACAGTGTCATGTCATTAAGCTCTATGTCTGTCTGCCAGTCTTAAATCAACAATCTCTATTGAAAAAACTACCTTGAAAGATGGAAATTTTATGTCTATGGGGAAGATTAAATAAGTGACAACATCTGAAAGCAGAATGAGATGTACTTTTATCAGAAAATTCTCATCTCCTGCACCCATGTCTTTTCTTTCATTCAAACTGTCTCACACAAGGCATGTGCAGACACACTACTGAAAGTTATAGCTTGGGGTGTGCCACAGTTGTGTGCAGATTAATTTGTCTTAACAAGTTTAAAATCGACTAGACCATAAAAAAAGAACAGTCAAAGCTATCTAATAAATTGGGCAACAATTACTCTTGGTACCTCCATTTAAATTGAGAATAGATGTGCATTACACACTGTCACTGCAGAAAAAATAAGAGGCTTCCTTTAGTAATGGATTATTGAATACACTTGCAGTGATGGTAAGGCAATAAATTAAAAAGTACACCAGCCATTTCTCAATTAGGTTTAAATCCTCTACTCACCAGCTTTGTATATATAAGGAAAGAGTGAGACTATTTCACAGGGAAGGCTTTTTTACAGCATTTAGTCCAGGGCAACCTGTTGGTCGCTTTGGTCACAGCTGAGACCCAAGCTTCGTTCACTGTATAAAATGTGTGTCTACAAAATACGCAGGAACAGCAGGTCTCCTGCTAATCCTTCACATGGGAACTGTTAGTCAAATTCATCCTACATGTAAGTTCATGAAGCCAGTGAGCTTAACACTGGGGATAATTTTCCCCCGGAGCATTAATGGCAAGGTGACAACCTTTCAGAGACTGTCCCCATGGCCGCACTGAGGAGGGGAGGGAAACTTTTCCCTCACAGACACACTGCTGTCCAAAGGATGGGAACAAATGAAGTGTAAAAGCCAATTTGGGTCCTTCTACCAGATACTGAGTCTCTCTTTTAAAAGCATCAGTCAATCAGACTGACGTTTCCACTTAACCTTGTGAAACAAAATGGATTTTCTTCTCTTTGACATTTTAGCAGGGACATCACGTGTGCGCTCTTCTGTAGCTGTGGCACGGCTTCACATAGGCCATTGAAAGAATTAAATCCTTGTCTGTTTCCAAGCTATTTCTGGTTTTAGTTTGTACTATTTCTTTCATGTTGGAGGAAGCCCTCGTAGTTTATTCTGGCACATCTATGGCTCTTGATATAGAGTGCAAATAAACAGGCTTATAGCAGGCTAGAAGCCAAAGGCAGCTGCTGGCAGGCACTGGGCCAGTTCTGGACCCCTCGTAAAAGCATTCAGGCTGGAGAGAAGAGAGCGTTTCCAACGTAATTCCTCAGGGATTTGGAGAAGATCAGTTGGAGGTGCTAACATCTACCTTGTCAAAGTGGAAAAGCAAGCCATTCACTGGGCTAAAAATGCTAACTTCTGTAAGGTTAATGTTTTGAATTCAAACCAGACTACACAGAAGGTAATCATGCCAAAGTCAGTAAAAGACAGGAGAGAACTGTCTAATACAAATAACTTTTCTTTGTGAAGAGAAGGCTCTATTTTTACAGTATTTTAAATTTGGGAGAGATCACCTCCCTTAGTTTCTGTTCTTCCCATGTACACAGACAATTTGTCTACCAAATTAGAATAGAATAGAATAGAATAGAATAGAATAGAATAGAATAGAATAGAATAGAATAGAATAGAATAGAATAGAATAGAATAAGATAGAATAGAATAGAATAGAATAGAATAGAATAGAATAGAATAGAATAGAATAGAATAGAATAGAATAGAATAGAATAGAATAGAATAGAATAGAATAGAATAGAATAGAATAGAATAGAATAAGCTATTTCAGTTGGAAGGGACATATAAGCATGATCTGACCACTTCATGGCTGATCAAAAGTTGCAAGCATGTTGTTAGTGACCTTGTCCAAAAGCTTCTTAAACACTGAGTCTCTGGGTATCTGCCACCTCTCTAGAAAGCCTGTTCCAGTGTTTGACTACTCTTGGTAAAGAAATGCTTCCTAATGTCCAGTCTAAACCGCCCCTGCACAACTTTCAGCCATTCCCATGCATCCTCTCACTGTACCCCAGGGACAAGAGATCAGCACCTCCCTCTCTGCTTCCCCTTCTTGGGGAGCTGAAGAGAGCAACAAGGTCATCCCTCAGCCTCCTCCTCTCCAAACGAGACAAGCCCAATGCCCTCAGCCTCTCTCCGCAGGACATTCCTTCCAGCCTTTTCACCAGCTTTGCTGCCCTCCTCTGAACCCATTCGAATACCTTCACATCCTTCTTGAAATGTTCTGTCATTTTTACTAAAACTATACAAACAACTGGGGTTTGGCTGTTTGTTGGGGTTTTTTGAGTTTGGTGTTTTTTTGTTTGTTTGGGGGGTTTTTTGTTTGTTTTTTGTTTGTTGTTTTTGTTGGTTGGGGGGATTTTTTGTTTGGTTTTTTGTTGTTGTATTCTTATTTACTGTTGCCTCAGAATCCATGAAAAAATCTAGTTTTTACTCAGCAACTTTTTTCAGTATTAGTAGTTGAAAAGAAGGGTTAAAAGCACAGGATTTTGTATTGAACAATATTTATTCTTTATATTTTTTCACTTACTTTGAACTGTTTTATCTGCAGGACTTTCTGTTATAAAATTTACTAAAACTGAAACTAATTTTAGATGGAAAAATGGAAATTAGTCCTTTAGAAAATGCCAAAAGAGAGTGTTTGTGTATCCGTGATTCTTAATTAAGTGTGGTTTTTGTTTTGTTTTGTTTCGTTTTGTTTTGTTTTGTTTTGTTTTTTTCAGGGGAAAAAGGCTGAGTTATAGAGACAATTTATTGAAGTATTTTGGACAGCCTCAGTCTGCATGATTCCATTAAACTCAAAAAGTTTTCTTAAAGGATGAAAAGCACATGGCACCATTTTTCACCTGGAAGGGGCACCTCATGCAAGCAGATAATAAGATAATAAACATCCATAGGATCACCTAGCAAAAGAATTTAATGACTTTCCACTGCTTTAATCACATGCTGTATTTTTAAAAGCATTCCAAATAACTTATTCCTATATAACATACACAACAGAATTCCCTAAAACAAAGTATTTTTTGAAGGATTTTGAAAGACTATGTAGTTTTAGATTGACAACCATGTTACACTTTAACTGTTACTGCAATATATTCCTAAGCTATAGCTGCAGTCCTGATAGTTCCATAGTTGTTTCTATGTTTTAAAAGGGCCTTGAAGGGATTTCATCATCACAGCCTCTGAGCACCATGAGGAAAATACCTATCAGCAGGGTGAGCAGACTAGAAAGCCAAACCTGTGTCCACCCCTCCTTATCTCCCCAGCCACAGGTAATGCAGGATCATCCGAAGTCTGCTCAAAGTGTTCACTGCTTGCTCAAATTTTACTGAAAGCACAGCTCTGGTAAGTAATGAACCTTGAGTAATTACTTGATAATGGCTGAAAAGTTCCTGTCTCTCTTTTTTCTTAACAATGTCAAACTTCATTGCTACATCCTCTATGAGATGAAAAAAGGGTCTTTGAAGAAGTTTTAACAGAGTTATGCCACGTTTGAAACATTTATCTGTTCCTGTGACCTGGCTTTGTTACAATTCATGTGGGATTAAAAAAGAATTTCACCAGTGCAATTTTTCCAACTGTCAGTGTGCTATGAAGTTAGAATTAAAGTTGCCACCAATACCAGTCCAGCAGCTGGAATGATTTCCAGAGCTCCTGAGCCCCATCCCTCTCTCTGAGGTCGGAAGCATGTAACTTCATTTCTCACATGCCATTCCTTCCTACAGCTGGGCTTTGACAGCACCTCAAAGGACAGCTCAGCCCTGAGGAAAAGCTCTGGGGAGACCTTAGAGCAGTCTTCTAGTACTTAAAGGGGGTTGGCAGGAAAGGTGGGGAGGGACTCTTTATCAGGTCTAGTGATAGAGCAAGGGATAATGGTTTTAAAATAACAAAGGGTAATGGATTTACACTAGGTATGAGATATTTTGCAACGAGGGTGATGAAACACTGAAACAGGTTGCTCAGAGGGGTGGTGGATGTCCCATCACTGGAAACTTTCAAGGTCAGGCTGGGTGATGCTCTGAGCAGTCTGATTTGCTTGAAGTTGTCTCTGCTCACTGCAGGGTTATTGGACTAGGTGACCTTTAAAGGTCCCTTCCAATTCAAATTATTCTGTGATTCTATGATTGAATGCTATCGTGTCACCATTTCAAGGAGTCACAGCCAGGCCCCCAGGGAAGCAGATCAAGAACCAAAATGTATCCCACTGTCGGATTTTCTCCATCCTCACTCACAGAGAGGGATGGCAGGACAGTGAATCACTGCTGTCCTTGTTAAATGCAAGTTTTCTTGTCTCTGTGACAAAGCTCAAGTCTGTACAGTGCCACATGCCAGACTGAAAGCAGCCTTGATCTTGGAAGAAGTCCTTCTTGTGTGGTGTTCTTCCTGGGGTAACTTTCTGGGGTTTGGACGACAAAGACAGTGTGACTGTCCCGTTGGTGTCCTGCTCCTTGTAGCCAAAGTAGTCCATGCAAAGCTGGTTGAGGTATCTCTGTGTGAGGCTTTGAGGCTAACCCTTCACAGCAGTAAGAACCAGAACCAGCAGCACCTGTCTGCTCCTGAAAGCTTCTCTGCTGCTAGCTCCAGCTACTAAGTCACGAGTCTTACAAAACTATGATATCTTATTTGCTTCTTAAAGTGTCTTTTTGTTTCTTCTAATTCTTAAATGAGGCACTCCTATTTGAAAGGGTAAGATTTTCTTCCTTGTGAGTCAGAGCAAAAGTTTCAAAAAAGGACTCAAGATGGTTGAAAACCATCAAAATATCCCAGCTGAGCCTGTGGTTTTTGAGCAAAGGAAGTGTCAGCACTGCTTATCTGAAGAATACAGTTCACTTGCTATTTTTTCAGCCTTTGTGCTGTCACAGCGAAAGGAGACAGTCTCCCACTGAGCAATGTAAGCACCCAGCTACATCGATCACAAAATTCAAGCTCATTTGGGGTGCCTAAGAAGAAATGCCAGGTCACAACAAAGTGACTTATTGCAGCTCTACACACAGAGGGACTCAGTGGGCTTAAACAACAGCCCCTCCTACCATAATTAGGACTCAAAATCAATGTTTAAATCAGACTTGAAAAGATGTTGCTTGGAATCTGGACATAGCTGCAGTGTGATCTGTGATGTGTTGCTGGGTGTTTCTAGCATCCTGGCCCGGCTTCAGTCGGCTGTGGTGTTGGGCTGATCCATCTCCCCAGACCACAGAGGGCTTCCCGCCGCTGGGGATCCTCTGCACAGTGAGAACTCCCAGACTTTTCTCTCTACCTGATGTCTCAAACCTGCACAACACCAAATTTATGATGTACGCAGGCTGAAGAGACTCAGAAATCATCATCCTCTCTGATGGAGCGCCCTCACTCCTCCTGGTTTCAGAGGGGGAAGCTCCCATTTTTATGTCTCTTCCCAAAAGTAGGACAAGCACAGCAAGCCAGCTGGACTATGACTTCCAGCATTTCCTAAAGACTTCTACTTCTTCACTGAATGGACTTAACAAACCCACCTTGCAGATGTCATAAGCATATGAAGGATCTTTCTGGTGCTGGAAGGAGGTCTTCCCGGGCAGACATTTTACAGTGACTTCTGAAGTTTCTGTTTAGATTAAATTCATGTGAAGAGAACTTGTATTCACTTCATTGCTTCTGTACATAGCTAAATCAATGACGTATTTCCCTGACTCTTAGTTTTGGATCTGGCTATCTTTATTAAGTCTTATGGAGTCCTATCTCATTTACAGTAAAAGGGAAAAAGGAAAAATTGCTGAAAAATAAAGATGTCAGTTTCCTTGTATCAGCATTTATATACAAGATTGCAAAGCCTTTGAAATTGCAGGGGGTTATAAAAATCTAAATAATGCTGAATCAATTGTTCTTCACATATTAACAAGAAATTTCATGCATTTTATTGCGTTCACTTTGATTTCATACTATTTGTAGAGCAGGATATGTGTTTAGAAAACTGAAACACCGAAGTAATATAGAAATGTTTTTCAAGTTTCCAGTCACATAAACTGAGAATTTAAAGCGCTTTCTGAAAGGGCCTATCCTTGATCTTGTTTATTTTAAGAAAATAAGAAACTGATCTCTTCCAGCTATAGCCTCTGTATATCCACACGCAGGAGCAGTCACCTCTGGCAGCCCATGCAGCCTGAAGCATCAGAGCAAGGGGGAAAGCACAGCAGACTGAGAGAATACTGAGCATATTCATCATATTGTGCTAATAATATAATCTGTGAAAGGTTTCACACAAAGTATATACAGAGGACAAAAAAAGAGCCTGCTATCAGTTGTTCCCATCTCATTTTAATCAGCAGATGCTGCTGCCTCCCTTGGTGGTGTGTGCTCTCGGCTGATTTATTCATTCATTAGTGCTTGCACCAAGTTCCTTTTGTCTTCTGCTTTCTCAGTGCAAGGTACAGTCCCTGTTCACAGAGAAAATTTTGACTTAGAGATGGTGTTTGAAGTAGAATTAAAACTTATTCTTCAGACATTGCATTAAGGAAAAAGGTCAGGTTTGCCACAAATGAGAGTGAAAGAGCATATGTAGATCATCACTGCCTCCATAGAAAACCATTCTGTAAAAAACCCAAAACACAAATTAATATAATCTACATATATCCTTATATATCTCAGAGTCTGAGGCAAAGGGGAAGCTCTGCCTCTTTCTGCCTGCCTCTCTGCTTTCTCCCAACCTGTGCTAAAACACTTCTTGCCACTCTGGTCCTTGCTGTTGCTGCCCCAGCAATAAGATTAAAAAGACACAATAACAATATTTAGATGTTTACATGACAATCAGAGAACTGCTAATAGCAATGCCAAAAACCTCTCTGTCAGAACAGCTGAAAGTAAATACACACCAGATCATGGGGAAGTATCAATGCTGAATGCAGTAGGGGCTAAAGACTCAGGTAATTAAATATAGCCTCAGGTAAATAATTTTATTAAAACTGAACAAGAACTCTTGAATCTTAATCATAACACTTTGGTCTAGACAGTCCATCTAATTAGTTGTGTTTGTAGACTTTTTCAGTGAGATGGGTACAGCACATCAATCTTCAGTGTTCATTTTTTAAGAAAGCCATAAAACTGGAACATCAGTGGCCATTTGGGGTGTCCAGCCCTCAGGGACCTGAGCCCAGGCAGCCAGGCTTTGAGGAGGTGGCATGCTTTCAGGTTTCAAACAGATATTTTTTTTGGAGAACAGCACCACAGCAGAAGAAACCATCAGGGGGGCTCATAATTATATGCAAACTGGCAAAAATTGGAAGATTTCCCACAGCATACAAGGATTTTTTTTTTTTTTACCTGTTTCTTCATGCTGCTTTTATAATTTTTGCTTTGATTTGTTTTCCTGTGAAAAAGCAGAAGTTATCAGATTGGGTGGGAAGAAGGAGGTAGGGAATGGAGACACTCAAGTACACAATGTGAGAATTGGGAATAGATAACTCGGTTTTTTCTGCTCTCAGACATATTCTTTACCTTGCTTGGATGTTTTCTATTTTGCTTCAATTCTATTTCATTCCATTTCTATTACATATAAGTCAGCTGGTACAATATTTTGATGCATCTGTTTACAAATAGATTTCAACTGTGAAAAATGTGACCTATTCCATGTATAATGTGTAAGCTCCATTGCAGCTCAAAAAACAGAAATTAAAAAAGAGGTGCCTTTCCTGTGTACATTTGAAAGACTTTCAGAAAGTGCCCTTCAAATGTAAAACTTTCATTCTTAAAATCTAATTCTCCAAGCAGTGATAAAATCTCTGAGATAAGTGAAGCTGGGAATTTGGGGAATTTTTTTCAAATGCAGGCCTTTAAAACTGTTTGGATAATGGATGAGCAGTTTTAGGTAGTCTGCGTAAAGGCAGACCTTGAATTACTTAAGAATTGGTTGCACTGATTTTGAAAAGAAACTTGAACTAGGTGATTGTATGGACATAGACTTCATCTGGCTGTAATGCATGCAATATTCAAGCAGTGCCTGTAGGAATTTTTATTAGACTGTCTTCATTTCTGGCTTCTTTCTGCAGGGAAGGGATCCAGCTGTGTAGGGTAAAGGGTGTGTTAATCTTCCCAGCTTTCCTAATCAAGTGATCCATGGCTGCCACAGCATCAGCTAAACCCTGTCTGTGAAAGAGGGCATATCAAAGAAGTACCTGTCATTTTAAGGGATTATTAATTACACTTTAACTAGGTCTTAAGTGATCGACAATGTCTACATAAAGTTCTGTTTAGATGACTAAACATCTTTGAGCATATAAGCCCCATAAACTGCATAATTTCAAGATTAAACTGTCAAGGTGTAAAGTTGAAAATTCTGATGTTCTGCTGGGGAACTGAACAAGAGGTTAAGGATTATTGTTTCTTATCAATTCAAAATAAGTCATGGTGGGAAAACAAATCTCTATGCCAGCTTGCTTTTCATCACCTATGTGAACATTGCCTACTTCTCCGAAACTTGTAAGGTTTAAAACCTTATAATCATCAAGCTGGTGGTTTAGTGTTAGTCTAGGAAGGCATCAGGACATAAACAGAGTGTGAGCTCTGTTCCAGAAAGGGAATGGATCACATCTGAAGCCTCAGTCCTAGACTGATGGATTTCCAGGAGGGCTCTCAAGTCAGAGACCAATCTATGGTTACATTTCCCTTCCATCCAAACTGGTGAAACACCAGGGAGCTGCATCAAGCCTCGCACATCCGTCAGCACTCCAACTTGTAAGCATCCTGCCAGCTTAGAAGATGCTGAGCACACGAGGATGGGCTGCCCACAGGCACTGACACCATCAGGAAGTGCACTGCCTGTCCACCCCTGCTGTGCAAGGAGAGAGTGAGCAGCAGAAGAGACTTCCAAGGACTCTTGAGAGAAATGCAGCCACTCTGCTGGCCTGAGGAAGGACCAAATGTGTGTTGAAGGACTGTGCTTGCATGAGGATGCTACCCTGACTCAAAGTCTGCGTGTTGAAAGAATCCCCTCTGATGCTAGGACATCTCTGCTGTGATGATCAGCCTGAGTCCCAAGGAAAGACTGCAGAGGGAGAAGTGGATGTTCAAGATTTCTTCAGGGAAAGGGGCACACCTTTCACTTCCTCTTGCCTTTTTGCTGATCAAAACCTATGATTCTTGTCTGGGCAGTCTCCAGCCTCTTGAACCCTTTCTACATGGATGTTCTGCCAAAGTGTAAATTTCTAACTTGGTTTGAATCCCGCTAATTTTTATCTAAAACCTTTCCTCCCCACAAATACTGCATGTTATTTCAGACTCAACAGCAAAGCATAAAGACGAGTGAGCTTTAATACAATTTTTCTCTTAGTCTCTGACAAATTTTTCTTATTTTCTAACAGGCAGGACAAATCTTACAAAATCTCAGAGTTTCAAGCATAATTGATGCAAGGATAAGAGCAAACTACTCCAAAGATTGCCTTGTTGTTTTAAAGACATTGAGTTAATTAGAGAGATATTCTTGTTAGTGGTGGTTCATTAAAAGATCCTTCATGCAACTGAAATGTTAATTTTAGCAGAAATGATCTAGGGGACTCAAGTTATTAATTGATGCATGTTTAATAGTTTTTTAATTAGAAGCTTTAGCAACAGAAATAATACCAAAACTGCAGTGACTTCTGCTAGATTTTTAAGAGTTTGCCTACGTAGGGTTGGATTCCCTGACTGCATTACTACATTGCACAATATCCTAATCACATGCTTAAAAGTATGTGTTTATTCACCTGTTTTAGTCACTGGCCATCTCTGCTGGTGTTTAAACATCTGATTCTTAAATGTGCAAACAGTGGACTGACAGCCACATTGGCTCACTAAAATATCCTGGGGGGAAAAAAATAAAAAACGAAACAGAAAAATGCAGTAATATTTTCTGGGCTCATGAGTTCAGGAGCAATGACACTGTTTCAGTTCCTGTGGCCTTGGAAAAAGTTGTCAAGGTCTAGGAAAGCACTTTTGTAATGCAGTATTGAATGTGATGTGCGCAGCAATGAGATTCGATTGTATTGCAAACATCTTCTTGGTAGCTTATGTCTCTTCTGATGCTGAAGCAGAAAAAATCAATGCCTGTAAGACAGAACTCCTGTGTCTGTCCTCAAAAATCTGATTTTCAGCTTTTCTTGGAAATTCATATTAAAATAGAGGTTTATTAAAACAAAAGAAAAAATCAAGCAATCAAATCATTAGTCTTGTATCACTCAGCTGAAGTTAGGGTTGTACCACATTATTAATTTCCCTGCATATTCCTTCTGTTTCAGAAGGCAGGGTACAAGTAAACATTGCCTATGACTGTGTTGAGAGTAGGCAGGGCAAGGAATAGGTCTAACATTCATCTTTAATGGATGATTTTAGCAGGTTCAGAGGCTAGACTATAGCAGCTAGATCTGTTATACTACTCAACAGGGCGTGAGATGGAAATACAGGAACTGCTCTAGAGGAAAGACTTGTACCCCAGTGGATAATTTTTTCCCCAACTGAAAAACTGTGGTCTAATTAAGGAATGGATACAGATGGTTTCATTCAGACTGTGCCCAATATTTGCAATTAGCAAATGAGAAATTATGTTAATTTCTAAATTGGCACTAGCATTAGGAGAGGGGTGCCTAATGCTGTGGTGCTGTGCATTTTTGGGGGTGCCACTCTCAATTCTCTGATGGGAAGGCTTTCTCAGGCAAGCTGAGTGAGCTGCCGTGAGGGGTGGCCGTGGGGGCAGGATGCAGGTCCTGGGTGATGATGTGGGGTCTCTCCCACGGAGGCAGGATGCAGGTCCTGGGTGATGATGTGGGGTCTCTCCCACCCTTCTGACAGATTTCTGTGCTTTGGCACAAGCTGTTGATGGGTTTAGGTGGGGACAGACTTTTGGAAAGCACAAAGGCCAGTGCTTGGGGCACATGTGTGCGATCTGGCCTCTTCACAGAGACCGAGGTGAGGCGGTGGTAACCAGCCCTGCCCTTCTGAACTGTGACACTTGCCTGCCCTGGGCCAGCAGGACAGGCTTCATGTACAGTGACACCTAAATTTCCAAGGCAGATGGGCAGTGCTTGGCCGCGGAATGGGAGGCTGTGTGCCTGCAGAGGCGTGGGCACTGCTGTGGCCAGGCAGGAATGCTCTGGGCTGGCAGACTGAGCACCTACCCCCAGAGTGGAGCAGGCAAAGCAAATATCCTTTTCTCTTACCCTACCTGAGCCCGCAGCAGGATTCTCTCTGCCCAGCATCTCCCATACCTCAGGTCATCACAAATCAGTAAGACAGAGGCACCTGTCCCCAGTCCCACCCTTAGCTATGGACAGAAGCTCAGCTCCTGTGCTCTTTCCCTCACCTTCAGAGATTGCATTATCTTACACTTTTGCAGACTTACCTAAACACACTCCCTGTAATGGCACGAGAACAAAACCAACAAGGGTGTTAGCTGATTAAATCCCAGTAAACTCCAGGTAATGATGCACACAGGAATCAGACAACATATTCTTTTGTTTATCACTCTCTGTGTGTCTTATGTGGCAGATCAAGTTCTACATTTTACTTTCATCTGCAAGAATATTTTGCAGCAGCCAAACTTGGGCATTGGACTGAAACTAGTAGCTAAGGAAATTATTTGCCAATAAATAAAAAAGCTATTCCTACACCACTAGTTAGCAAAGGAATTGATTCAGTCAGTCAGGGAACAGTTCTTGTACACTGGCATCAGAAGGTAAAGCTTCAGACTCATCTGGTATTTTTCCACTAAGACTTCTGAACTCGGAGAATTCCATTTGCTGATCATTTTACCAGAAAATTATCACTTCTGAAGGAAAGTTATTTACTCCAACTGCTGTTTTAGCAGCTGTAGCACAGACCAGGTGCGCAAAAGAGCTGTGAAACAGTGCCATCTCCTGGGCCTGGGGGCTGCTCTGGGAATCTGCATTTGCCCATCCTTGCACGGGCAGCATCGAAGGCAGCTGTGCAAAAGCCATTGTGCAATTAATGGATTATGCTGATTCTAGGAGGGGAAGGAGGGCAATTTGTTAATGTCATCATTTAGTAGTGTGTTCACTGGGCAGATAAGCTCTGAGACGGTCTAATTTAGAAAAAAAAACAAACAAAAAACCAAAAAAACTCCCACTGTGTTAATACTGCATAAGCCTGAAGAATTGCAGCAATTATAATGCTCACGCAGCTGCCGTGTTAGGGAGATAGGTTGAATGGCAGGTGAAGGGAGAGTTTTCACAGAGCTATCAGCCCACCAGCATGTAGAGGTACCTGCAGCACCAACACCAATCAAGCTGCAGGGAAGACAGATCCCTGAAGCTTTCTGTGGGGTTTTTTGGGGTTGGGGATGGTTTTTTTATGCTTTTTTTGAATGTTTTGCTCTCTTCATTTCTACTAGATGGTGATCCCCTCTCTCTTAACATGGCTTAAATGCTGTTTTTCAGTAAGTGAAAAAAACACACAGATCCACTTACCTTCCTTTTAAAATTCCCCAGGTGACAGAGCCAGGCTGGAGAACAGTCCTGGGAAAATCAGTAGGTTTGTGATTTGCAAGGAAAAGCTGAGATCTCCTGCCTTTTGTCCTAGCTCATACTGCTGTACTCGTGCAGAAACGGCTCTCATTTTAACCCCACTCTTAACAAAAAGAAAAAATAATAAAACCAAAGGGAAGTATTATTTAATGAGACCCAGCTGCAGTCAGGGAACATCTCAGTTTCCAGGGCAGTTATGCTTTGTCCTGCCTGTAGTTTGCCCACTTTAGCTTAATGAGGGAAAGGTTTTCTGTCCCCACTGTTCCTAAATGATGGTTGACTTCCCTTCATTGGAATTAGTCATGTCATTATTTGAAACTGTAATCACTTGCATAAAAAGTATCTGGCGTCCAGTAAGCACCATAACCTGTGTTTAAAACTTCAAAATCCTTTCCTATCCTATCAATATCATCTGTTATTGAACAGTTGTTTGCTTATTTTCTTGGATGTCATGGCTTAACCCTGGTGGGCATCTCAGCCACTCACAGCTGCTCCTTCACTCTCACCCAGTGGGATGGAGAAGGAAGTCAGAAGGGTAAAACTGAGAAAACTCGTGGGTTGAGATAAAGACAGTTTAATACATAAAGCAAAAGCTGCACACAGCAAAGCAGAACAAGAAATTCATTCACCACTTCCCATGGGCAGGCAGGTGTTCAGCCCCCTCCAGGAAAGCCAGGCTCCATCACGTGTAAGGTGACTTGGGAAAACAAACTCTTTATCTCTGAATGTCCTCTCCTTCCTTCTTCCTGCAGCTCTGTAGGCTGAGCACGAAGCTGTGTGCTGTGGGACATTCTGTGGTCAGCTGGGGTCAGCTGTCCTGGCTGTGTCCCCTCCCAACTCCTTGTGCACCCCCAGCCCTCTCACTGCTGGGTTGGGGTGAGGAGCAGAAGAGGCTTTGACTGTGCAAGTGCTGCTTATCAATAACTAAAATATCCCTGCATTATCAACAGTGATTTGGTCACAAATCCACAACATAATCCCCTATCAGATACTATTAAGAAGATTAACTCTATCCCAGCCAAAATCAATATATTGGACTAAACCCAGCTGTCTCTTTATTTTTTATCCAATTTTGCATCAAAGAAATTATTGTAGGGGATTGCAGTTTTGGTCTCTTCACTGTGTCTTTGAATTTCCAAGACTTTTCCCTTACAACTGAAGAAAGATCTTAATTTTTTTGGTCCTTTTTTCCTACTGTCATTTTTCTTCTTTTTGTCAGATTTTTCCTAAGCTTTTAAGATGTAGAAAAAAACCTGATAGACCTGCATGTGCAATGGGTTTGATAGCAACCTGGGAAGACTATTCTGTTTCTTAAATTATTCTGTCTCTTCATTAAGAAATTCAATCACAGTCTATTTGACACTGCACTTAGCATTCAGGACATGATGAAAAACTTTCCAAGGTTCTTTACATTCTGCACTCTCACAGTTGTGCTCTACCCTGCAGGTCCCAGAAATGCCACTGAAACAAATCATGGAGTATTTTATTCTTAGAAGATATAAAGCAGTGCAGATAAAATAATATTAAATTATTTTCTGATACATGACATGGTTAATAATAAAAATATAAACATACATCTATTCATCAGTATATATTGGATATACATTTCAAGTACAGCCTGATTAAAATTTGCCAGGACAGATGTAAAATGTCTTTGCATTTTCAATATTGAAAGCAGCCTCCAAAAATCTGCATAGTTAGAAGTACATCCTCTTCCTGTCAAACCAGCTGGCAGGATCCTCAATTTCAACAGGAGGATATTTCAATTCATTTCTGAACTACACTGAGAAGTCAGTTGCACTTACTGTTCAGTCCAATACCTTACAGTCAGTGTTCAGTTCCTAGAAAAACTATTTGGGCTTCTCAGTCAAACACTGTCCAGTCTTGCAGTACTATGTTACACTCATGTATTTACATCTTTGTGTTCTTCTGAGAATGATACAAGTGGCTTGTCTGGGTGAAATAATGCAGCAAGTACACTAATTAATACCAATTAATTACATTGGAGTCAGTTTCTTAATACTTATAAAGACCTGTCCTGTGGTTTTCTTTGCACAGTGCCACCTCTCTTGAAATTTATCTCTAAAATATACTGCTCTGTTGAGCAATTAGTTTTATTGGTGATTTTGTAGAGTTTTGTAGCAAAAATACTAAGATTGATGCAGGAGTAGTGAAAAGTTTTGTGTTCAAGCAGGGAAAGCAGCAGCTGGATGAGGATTTAAAAAAAGGTCTGTAGTGACAACAAAGGGCACCGTGCTTAGCACAGCATGCCTAGGACCCTGTTTGCAGCAGAAAAATGGGGACATGTTGTTACACCAAGCACAGAAGCTCTGCACTATGAGCAGACCCCAGCCCAGCTGCCTCTCCAGCAAACTCTGCATCCCAGCGACAGCAGGGTGACACCAGCACGGCCACAGGTCACATGTAGCACATGTGCCTTTCCCATCAGCCTAGCAGGAACACAGATATTTTCCAAACAAGGGAAAACAGAGAGTGAGCAGCAGCCCTACAAGATTTATCATCGTGAAGCCAGAACCATGCTGGGGTAGCCACAGCTCCATGAGAGCTCATGGCCCCCAAGGGCTATAGGAGGTCTGTCCAGATTGTCATTTGCTGTCAGTAGTCAAAAGAAAGCCCAGAGACAAACTCAAGAGGGCCTGAGAGCCACAGTCCTTCCCGCTGAGGGAAGGCCACTGGCACACACACACCTTGCTGCTCACAAGGACAGGGGTGTGGGAGCACAAGCAAACGAAGTCTGGAAGAGAAAGATGCAGACTCATAAAGTCAACCGGATTAACGAGTTTGTAAGTAAATATCATCTTCCCTTCTCTACCATCTCACAACGAAGCTTTTCCCACAATTCTACCTATTTCTGATGTTACTGTTTACAACATTGTGAAGATACTGGTGGTGGTGGTACTGATCAGAGCACCTGCACAAAAACTGTGGTTTTTTTCACTTCTTTGAGTGCCAATGCCTTGGGAAGGAGTGCCTGTATGAACTCAGTTGTGCACAGGAGCCTTCCACAGCATCACTTGGGGTCACAGTGGGAGAGCATTGAGTGCTGTGTCTCCAGGGGCTGTCAGGGTGGAGGATCCAGTGATAGAACCACAAAGATTGTAAGACCACTCAAGGGGGGATGTTAGCATGAACAGCCAGAAATGTGGAGAAGAGAAGAGAAGAGAAGAGAAGAGAAGAGAAGAGAAGAGAAGAGAAGAGAAGAGAAGAGAAGAGAAGAGAAGAGAAGAGAAGAGAAGAGAAGAGAAGAGAAGAGAAGAGAAGAGAAGAGAAGAGAAGAGAAGAGAAGAGAAGAGAAGAGAAGAGAAGAGAAGAGAAGAGAAGAGAAGAGAAGAGAAGAGAAGAGAAGAGAAGAGAAGAGAAGAGAAGAGAAGAGAAGAGAAGAGAAGAGAAGAGAAGAGAAGAGAAGAGAAGAGAAGAGAAGAGAAGAGAAGAGAAGAGAAGAGAAGAGAAGAGAAGAGAAGAGAAGAGAAGAGAAGAGAAGAGAAGAGAAGAGAAGAGAAGAGAAGAGAAGAGAAGAGAAGAGAAGAGAAGAGAAGAGAAGAGAAGAGAAGAGAAGAGAAGAGAAGAGAAGAGAAGAGAAGAGAAGAGAAGAGAAGAGAAGAGAAGAGAAGAGAAGAGAAGAGAAGAGAAGAGAAGAGAAGAGAAGAGAAGAGAAGAGAAGAGAAGAGAAGAGAAGAGAAGAGAAGAGAAGAGAAGAGAAGAGAAGAGAAGAGAAGAGAAGAGAAGAGAAGAGAAGAGAAGAGAAGAGAAGAGAAGAGAAGAGAAGAGAAGAGAAGAGAAGAGAAGAGAAGAGAAGAGAAGAGAAGAGAAGAGAAGAGAAAGTTGTATATATGTGACAGAGGGCACAAAGAATAAGGACGTAGAGCAGAGAAGGAGGTGGGGAATCTGAGGATACGAGCAAATACATCACATGAAGAAGATTAGAAATAAAAAGATTATTAGAGGAAAGAGAAAAATAACCTAGCATAATCTCAGATACGAAGTCAGAGCAACTGATAAGGAGAAAGAATAAGGAGTGAAAACATAAGTAGCACATATCTAATAATAAAAAAAAAGTGCAGTTCGTGGCCTGTTTATGAAGTCTGTGCATTTCACAGGAGACTAGGCAAAGGGAAATAGGAAATAACATCTCACCCTGTGTAGGTCATAGACTCCTTGGAGGATATTTGCGGGTTCATGCATTTACTGTTGAATTATGAGACTGAGTTGATAATTTTTAAAGGAAGAAAAGTAGGAGAAAAATAGAAAGTCTGACTGATTTACTCTCTCAGTTATATGACAACTCAGTGAGGGAGAAGGAGAATCTTGATCTCTGGGGGATATGGGTTTACAAATTTATGTTATTCCCTCAGTTGATGCAGTGAACCAAAGCAAGATCAATCCTCCACCTAAACAAGGCACACAGCCAGGGTAGGGAGGAGGTCCTTCAGCCCTCACTCAGCTAATTTCAAGCTACAGGTAGATAGGCACTGACAGGAAGACCTCCCCTCAACACAGCATCGATTCCATTCTGCTTCATGTCACAGCACAGGCATAGGCAGAAAGCAAAGCAAGCACAGGCATCAAAGAGCAGTTTTTGCTCCCATTGGTGCTACCAGGAGCTCTATAAGGGGCCTCTATGGCACGTGGAATCAGCATCCTCCCATTCTGGAGGGCTCATGCTGGGACCTTACAGAAGTTCATGGTGGGAAGATGTGTCACTATGCAAACGCCCCAATACTGGGAGGCAGCTGTGTGCTGCCTTCCTGCCAGCTCCCCTGCAGGGCTTCTGAAGTGTCTGGGCTTCCGTGTGCTTAATCCTGGCTCAGCCAGGCTCTGCCCTATTCAGCTGGCACCAGGAGAGGTATCTGGTAGGAGGTGGGGTCAGCACATGGTTTGGGAGCACTGATGTTCCCGGTGGGATCAGCCTTCCAGGTTCCTTGCCATGTGGCTGGGCACCTGGGTGTTTTGGCTTTGTTCTTCTAGGGTCAAGTCTGTTTCAAAAGAAAGCATGTTCTCAGACTTAACTTCTGTATGTTTCTAACAGAATATTTCCTGAAATAAATTAATGTTTTTTTCAGTTCAGAACAAAAGGGCAACCTGCCTTTTAACTAGCTCTGGATAGAGATGTGTAGCTCTGGCAGGCTAACCGTGTCCACGTGCTTGCAGTGCCTGACTGAAAGGCTTTGTTATTGCCATGCTCCAAACCTATTCAAGTAAAGGGGGAACACAGAGTCAGTTCTCGTTAATTTTTCATCAGGTAGGTAGACTATAGGGCAGTCTTGTACTCTGTCCACACAGAGTTGTTCTATTCATTCCTTCCTGTGATTCATTCACACTCTGTATGAAGATCAATATGGTGGAGATATCAGCTACTTTGCTTAAATCAGAGTTTCTCCCTTTGAACACAAACCTCATTTCTTTCATAGCGGACTTGAGGAACACTTGGGAAAGCTGATACAAATTAGTAGCGAGTGTAAAATTAAATTGGAATTTAAGCTGGCTGAGAGTAATCAGACATTCTCATACTGGGGTGATGCCCTCATTCCCCACTATGGAGATGAAGCAATTACTGCAAAGAAGCAAATCTTCAGAGTTTGAGAACTGCAGAACTGAACTTCATTAAACACCAGTTGAGTCTCTTTCCCAGAACTGAGGGGGTTCATCTCCCTCTGCCCAAAGTGCTGGCACAGAGTTGCTCCACCAGGCTCACGAGCCAGCAGCAAAATTTCTGCACTCCTACAGCAGTTCCCCCGTGCTAATGGTTGCTGCTCCTCAGTGAAGCTAATCATCTGGGACAGAGCTCCATACTGATATGATTACATATATTCCAGCACCCAAGGAAGCTTGGATACCCTAAAGTACCACTGCGTTGCCTATGGTACTGACAGGCCTAAAGTAGAATTAATTTAGTTTAGTATAATACATTTTGAAAGTGACTTAACTAAGTCCATTGGGATGACTTCCATCCTGAAGGAAGAGTATTTGCATAGGGATTTACTGAAATTGAACTAAATTTGCATGGACTTTTGAAAGAAAAACTTTCTTAGGCAATCTGTGCTTAAAAAAAAAGCAAACAAAACCAATAAAATGAAAAGGCCACTCCAAAATAAAGGAACTAATCAACCAACCAACAACGATAAAAGAGCCCCAAAGCCCAACAATCAAAAAACAACAAATAAGACCAATTATCCTTTTCTTTTGAGTGGGAAAAGATGGGAAAATACATTGGAATTTATTTAAAAGGTACTATCTCTACCTGATTGCCTCTAGAGAAGACAAAAAAAAATGTCTGGTGAAATGAAGGGCTGAAATGTTCAGGATTTTCAGATTTTGTAGTTCACAACTTTGACAAAAACATACCTTCTGCTATTCAACTTATACTCTCTTTATATTGTTTTCTGTTTCCTTTGAGACAAAGGACTCGGTAAGTGTTGATGGGTGAGGAAGGGAGAAGGCAGGGATTTATAGGCATTTCTAAGAAAACAGCTTTTGATCCTTTCAGATTGTAGGAGGTGGTCCTTCCAATCCTCCATCAAGTAATCATCCTAGGCACTGAACTTCAGAGATTTAAACCAAACTCAGAGGCCCATGAGGTGTGGAAAGAGTAAGGGGAAAGTCCCCAGGGTACAGACTGCCCTGGAAGGCTGGAGAGGTTTTATAACCCCTCACCACAACTTTCACGTTTAGCAAGTACTGAAGGAACCACAGGTAAGAGATAATGAATTACCTCGCACTGAGGCAAGATTCTCAAGCTTGTCCAAAAGCAGCTTCACATGCAATCTTTTTTTCCCCCCAAAAACAGATGCTATTCAAATTTGGTAAATAAATATTGACTTCTTTACCATTAAGCATTCCTGTGCTGTTCAGAGAGGGGTGAGAGAGGAGGGAAGGCGAATCACTGTGAAACTAATGGAGGTAAATGCATTGTCTCCCCGTGGGCAGAGAATGAAAACAAAGATGCTTTCCCAGAAGGAGCTGGAGGCCATTTACTGCTCATCTACGATGAACTGGGGTGGAGGGCTGGTGTTGCTGAGTGCTGACCTGGGGGAAAAAATTATCCCTCCAGCCACCGCAAAGTAGCATTTTTCCTGCAAGAAGCAGATAGCAGAAATGCAGTGCTCCAGTAACACCTGAATTGAAGCCAGTTATAATCATTTTCACTCTTAATGTACTCAATGGAACAATTTTTTTTTTAATTGTGGTGATAAAACCCTTCAGACTAGACCGAGTTCTTCAGGAAAGTTTACAACGCAATTTACAAATTTGCTGCAAAATGCAAACAGGCTCTTTCCTTTCGCATCACATCTTCCTCCTTCTCTCACAGACTGTCTTTAGGATACACTGGTGGATGGCTAGAGAGTTTGTCCAAGTGTATGTATATCTTCAGCCTAAACAATGCCTGTGGTCTGAGAAGGACCTGGGCAGAAATCGAGAAAGTGCAACAATAACCAATGATTTATGGGTCAGTGATGTAAAATGCAATAAAGATGCAGAGTCAGGTAACATAATTGGCTTGGACATTGAATGAGGGAGAGGGATTAAAGGCTTAATATACTGAAAGGTGAATTTAGGAGATGAAAATATGCATGACCGAATCTTTTCCAGTGAGGTGTTTGATATAGGCTAACAGAAGGAAGCTGGATTGCTTTTGTTAAAGTGTGTGCCTCCAGAAAAGTTTATATTTAAAAATAAAAATGTGTGGTATGCAAACTTGGTGAAGCATTTCGCTGGAATGAGTTCTTATCAGAAAATACTTTGGTTTGGCAAATAATTTAACCTTTCCATAAAAAGAAAAAAAATAGGAAATGCAAGTAACCTTTCATTAAGAAACTTGTTTGTATCAAGTTTACAGGAGTCTCACTCAATAGTTTCATGATCAGAGAGAAGACCTAGTGTGGTAGTTTTGCCTGGCCCAGGATGGGTCAAACCCACGACACCTACCTACTGATACATGGACACTCTGTGTGCAAGAGCCCTTGTCTCTGCTTTTTTCTGATGAAGAAACCATCTGTTTCTTTTGTCTGATCTGAACTGAACTTTGGAACATACAGAATCACACAGGCCCTTTTGAATCACGAACTAAAGTTTCTATTTGCAATTCCTTAACACAGGTTGAAAGATAATTAAAACTTTTGCTCCTATCTTGGATTCTATTAATTGAAGAAGCAGATACCTATTGCATGTAGATTCAAGGTTTTTATCCCTTTTTTCAAATCCTTTCTCAGGATTTTCCCCTCTCTTTTTGCTGCAGCAAGGATAGCCCTTGGCTGGTTCCAGGCTATCATCTATTCCTTTCCTTTTTCCTTCTAATACCTGACCACCATCTGTAACTCTATTGAATAGCACGATCAAGAGTTATTTGCAGGGCATGGCAATCCCTTCCTGTATAAACATGTCTGATTCACTCATCATTAAATGTCATCTTCTGAATCATTCAGCTAAGGGTCACAACATAAATGAGCTCCTTCTCCCACGAAAAGCTCTGCCTGTGTGTAATGTGTTGTGCTGCACTCTGTGATCCTCTCTCCCACTGCCAACCAACATTTTCACAACCCAATAAAAGTGTGTTGGGTTTGCTTCGACAATGTGCTCTGGCCATAACAGCATATCACCAGCCTTGGCATTAGCACTGACTGGACAAAGTACTAGATCAGGAGCCTAGGAGATCTCCTCACGCTTCCTACACCAGAGGAGACACGGTTAGTGATGCAGCATGGACACAGAAGCTGCAACGTTCATCGGGTAATGAACACACCCTTTGGCAAACAGGTCTGTCCTGTCCGTATGTATGAATTTGTTGCTGATTTCTGACTCTGGCTCTAGAAAAATCGCTGAACCCTCAGGTACAGGCAAAGTTTCTATTTGCCAACTTTTGCTGGCCAAAAAAGTGTACCCGACAAAAAAGACCTTCAGTGATGGGAGTGTCACGGGGACACCAAGAAACTAACACTGAGTATTCCCTTCTCTGACCTCTTGCTGCCTTCCCAGATGCTCTCTCACCTTGTAAACAATCTCAGATACAGATAGAGATAGATGATGATATAGATTATGATAGATAGATATAGATATAGATATAGATGATATAGATACAGATCTAGATGATACAGATCTAGATCTAGATCTAGATCATCTAGATCTAGATATTTATAGATAGATGTCTCTCCATGGGTTTCATCTATATCTGTACATAGATTTCACTGTCTATCTTTGTATCTCTCTCTGCTACAGCCCACTGAGGGGTGTGTTTCTGAGATGCAGGGGACTTCGACCTCAGTCTTCATTGTGAATCCCCTAATTTTCAGCTGTTGATTCATTTTTCTTGTCCTCAGGGAAAACAAAAGTAGCCTTTCTCCTTCAGTCAACCAAGAGGTTACATTTAGCATGAGATAATGAAGTAAATTGCTATGAGAACCATTAGTCAATGAATAAGAGCATGAGTAGTTTAAGAGTTTTTCTTTACCTTCTAGAGAAAGCATCCATCACCATATCTATGTTTACATTAAGTGATGATTACAGGATGAATGTATTACAGAGGAGTGAGAAAATGATGAGCCATGGTTGTTTATGGGCAGGAGATTAAAAGAAATGTCCTGAATGCCAAATAGTCAATATTTTTTACCTTTTTAGACTGAGATGAAATGGCTCGATCACATCAAATTACCTTATGAAAATGTTTCACTGCTGATTGAGATAATGAAAGAGAGGACTAGAACCCATTTTCATTCCTCTGACCTTGAACCTGTTTTCATACAGAAGTTCTCATCTGCAGATATCATCACCCATATTAATTGTTGAAGTTATAAAAGAGGCATAAGATTTCTGCCTAAATACATATATATATTTAATTTTTTTATCAGGTATCCCTGATTTATAGATCTACTTTTCTCCTTTTAGGATTCCTTTAATTTTCCTTCCTTATGCACATCATTATTTTTTGAACATTTTCTGCATAATGTTGCAGAACCCAAATTTGTCCAATCATACCAGCAAAATTATTTTTTCTCTGGACAGAAAAGCCCAGCATGATGAAGAAACCTCTGCGGGGTGAACTTATTCCTCACCAGTATTTGGGAGTCAGCACTGAACAAATATGCTCAAAAAACCTTGAAGTGTACTGGCTGACAAAATAATTTCCATTCTAGCACTGATCATTTAATGTCCTTTTTTTTCCTCCATATAAAAGTGTTTGAAGTCCAAAAAAGACACCAATAGTCTGAAAACCAAATTTATTTGATGTGCATTCTTTAAGTGGAGCTGACAGAGTTTATCTAGTATTGAATAGGTTTAATGACCTCTTTTTATATCTTCCAATGATCCTTAACCTCTATTTGGAATGATTACTATGTGTTATTACTCTAATTTTTATTTTATTTTATTTTGTATCTTACATGGGAATAAAACGATGTAATTTTAAAAATTCCTATCTAAAGTTATGTTTTCTGTTTTAACACACAAGCTCTAGGATTGCTCAGAGCTGATTTAAAACAAGTTCAACCAGAGAAGTGAAGAAAAATTAGAACAGAAACCTATGAACTAATTTGTAAAACTCCATTAGGAAAGCAGCCCAGGAAAAGCCAGAGGGGCTGCATGTTAGTTGACAGTGATAAGAGAAATTGAGTATATTGAGAGCAAGACATTATACAGTAGAAGTCAGAGAGGCAGTTTGAGGGGTAGAAAACTCATTTATTCTCCAACAAGTGTATGCAGCAATTATAAAATACAAACATGTTTATTTTTTCAGTAAGTTCTCTTATTAAGAGGATAATGTTTCACATGAATCCCAGATCAATAAATTATCACACCCCTTCACTGAGAAAGAGCTCAAATCTTTCCCACTTTATTCTCCTGCAGTTTTAAGTCAGCATCCATGACAGAGGCAAAAGAAGCTTTAGCTAAGATGAGAAGCAAATGTGTCTGATGCACCCATGAACAGGTACTCAAGCACACAGGTACACACTAATTACTTTGGTAGGTATTAATAGCAGCCATGGCTTTTAATTAAGAGTGAAGAACTCTAGAGAGAGCAGGTCAGAATCTGCCCACCAGATCAGTTTGCTGCACCAGACACAGCACATAAGTACCAAGAAGGCAGAACTTGATTCCTCCCATTGTCTGTGCTGAATTGTTGAGGGGATACCATATAACCACAATATGAGAAGCATTTTCCTCTGTCCACAGAGTGAAATTACATGACAGAAAATCCATCAAGACCTGGGTCACTGTGGTGGTTTGACCCTGGCTGGATGATAGGTGTCCACTGAAGCCACTCTTGTCACTCCCCTCATCAGTGGGACAGGGGAGTGAAAACATAGTGAAAGTCTCCTGGCTTGAGGTAAGAACAGGGACAGATCACTCACCACTTCTGTCATGGGCAAAACAAGTCTGACTTGGGGAAATCAATTGTATTTATTACCAATCCAATCAGGGCAGGGTAGTGAGAAATAAACCCAAATCTTAAAAAACCTTCCTCCCACCCCTCCCTTTCCCCCAGGGTTCTAACTTCCAAGTTTTCTACCTCCTTCCTTGCAGCAGTGCAGTGGGACAGTTTTTCTGTCACATACTCTCATTTCTGTAACTCTTTTCCCCTTCTTAAATACATTTCCCAGAGGAGCTACCACCTTGGCTGATGGGCTCGGCCTTGGCCAGTGGCAGGTCCATCCTGGAGCCTGCTGGCACTGGCATTGGCTCCATCAGAAATGGGGAAGCTTCTGGCAGCTTCTTGCAGAAGCCACTTCTGTAGTCCCCCTGCTACCAAATTCATGCCATGCAAACCCTATACAGCTACAAAGAACCACCACTCAGTGACCTTTGAAAATTATCAGCATAGGGTGGACTGCAACACATTGCCTGAACACATCCATTCTTCAGGATGCATAAAAGTCAGAGGGGTCTGATGAAACTGGTTGTCAGCAAGGGCATGGACTTTCCTCCAGACCACTGAATGTGATCAATGAGAGAATCTCAAGTAACAGAAGAAGCAAAGCTGTAGTGGGCATAAAAGTCTGAGGCAGGCGAGGCAAAGGGCTAGCGGGAGGGGAGTTCCCCTCCTATCTCCCCTTTATTAAGAGTAAGGGGGTTAGGGTCGA
>VZRL01006422.1:41469-119746 GCA_013397895.1 Origma solitaria
CAGCGGCCGCGGCGGGCGGCGGAGGCAGCCCGGGGGGCCGGCCCGCCACACAAAGCGGCATAAAAATTTCAGTTTTATTTCACAATTGTAATGGAGCAATCAGCATGTGATTGTAAAAAAATGCTTAACTACTTACTTTGCTGGAGTAAGTAGGGTTAGTAATAAAAGTCTAACTCAGATAAAGAACAGGGTTTAAAAACATTTTAGAGGGAGTTTTCCTTATGTCCTTTCCCACATCAAACTGCAGTGGTGAATTCAAGTACAGGGGACATGAGGTGTCAGATCAGGGGAGACAAATTTCCTTCTGCTCTTCACTGTAAGCGGATTTTGAGGAGACAGTTTGTAATTCTGGTTGCACATCTGTACTGACACAGGCATTGAAGCAATCTATGGCGAAGGCTAAGGATTCAAGAAAAACCCGCTTGAATCTTCCACTGTGATTTGTGAAAACTAAAGTTTCTTAGGAAGGTGTCACTCTCTGCCAAAGTTTAATTTCACAGCAAAAGAACGAAAAAGAAGCATTTAAGCTACCAAAATAAGCATCTTAAATGGTTTTAAATGTCTTTTTTTCCTTTCAAAGTTGCTACAGATTAATTACAGCAAAAATTTTTAACTTAAACTAATTTGAAACTACCACAAAGTATTTGTCCACGTAATGGAAATACAACTTTGCTGATTTAAGTAGAATCTGATTTTTAAAAATCTGATTTAAATAAAATCTGATAATAAAAGTTATTATTCCAGCTTTGGGTCGAACAGAACCTTCTCTGGCTGTATCAAGGAATGACAGTAGCAGAGTTCTGCCACATTCAATTTTCCAGAGGGAAAAGGGCAGTTTGGTTTATTTGAGTGAGAACTGAATTCAAGGCTTCAATGGATCTCACAGTTAGATCTTGTGATCTCTCACGTAGAACAACTTCAGCTGCCATTCCATGGCACTCCTCAACGCCCTGGACCTCAGCAGTGACAGACAGAGCAAATGTGCTCTGCTCCAGCACTGATGTTGGTCATAGAGGTAAAAGTAGACCCATTTAAAGCCTTTTCCTCCAGCTGTGAATTCAGCTGTTGCCAAGAGAGCACTTAGTAATTCTTGAGATATTTTAGCTTTCATGAAACTTATCAAGACTTTCTAAACAGGTCCTTGTAACAAAAGTAGGATCTTGTAATTAATGACAGTTTGATGCAGTCATCTAAAACTGATGGCGTCAAAGCATCCGCAACTTATTATCACATCTGAATGAATGTCACACCACAAATTAGGCTGAGGCTAGTATTATTCTAAAATAATTTAAATAATGGATACAATAACTGACATTTTCTTCCCTCTTAATCTAAAAGCCTATAAAAGCTGTATGTTCTTTAGTATGTAATAAATTTTTACTACATCAAAAAACTTTCTAATCAACTCACGCTGCATGGTTTATCTATTTGTTATGCTTTCCAGTGCTTTAATACAGAGCAGTCCTCTAAAATAACCTGAAATGTTGCATACTTCCTACTTATGTTTTATTTAGGAAATTTATTTCTATTTCTTGCCCTCCCCACTCCTCACTCACAAGCATTTCCAAGCACACAGCAATGAGATCTCTATTTAACACAGAAGACTTCCTTTGAGATGTGTTCCCAGCAAAACTTGGGAAGTGAAGTGGAGACCTTCCACTTAGGAAGCTTAGTGAAGCTAAGATGATGCTTAGCTTTTTTTACATCTACAGTCATTACTGAGAGTGATTAATGGGAAACTGCTGACCTTCTATACATATCCTCTTATACTCTTCATTTTCCCTGGAAAATAGGCAGCTAATTACAGCAAATTACTTGGGAATAGAGTCACAAAAGGCTTTCAGTTCTTAAATAT
Organism: Origma solitaria; assembly: GCA_013397895.1. Lineage (NCBI taxonomy): Eukaryota > Metazoa > Chordata > Aves > Passeriformes > Acanthizidae > Origma > Origma solitaria. Next base: position 43,325 of record VZRL01006422.1, read on the forward strand.
TGCTTTAGTAAGACCTGTCTCATCTAGTGCTGAAAGCCTGGAAGTGCATATGGGTATCTAGTGCAGCTTTCATATGAGCCCTAGGTAGATTTAAATATTGCAGAAGCTGTGCTCTCTTCAGTCATCCTATGGCCTTACTCTCCAAAACAGCTGTCCAGCTACTAGGTCCCACATCTGCTAAGGCTTCCCAAACATGGAGGACTTTCAACAGCCATAAGTCCCCTCATGTCCAAAGCACATCGCAGATTGCATTTAGCCTTTAGCTTCATGATTAGAACATTCTGGTTGGAGAGTCCAACAGACCAAAACAAAAAAACAACCCTAATACCCTGAATAACTTTGAATACCCTTTAACTAAGAACATGAATAGCCTTAGTCTTATTGCCTTGGAGAAAAAGATTGACCCTTAATGATCCAGCTGAGTTCTTATGGCAAATTTGGTTAAGCACTTACCTGGGGAAAAGAGAGGAGTGGAGGGGTGGGTTCAGAGCAAAATTGCCTGGTTAAGGTTTGTGGTCAAGAGGTAGGTGCCTATATTCCGCCATAAGTTGGGATTTAAGACCTAATTCTTTTTCTTCCATTTCTGAGTGGTGATATTAAATCTCTCAATATTCAACATACTAATTCCTGATTATCTGCCTCCAAGATCATTTTTTCTCTCTTCTTCTTTATGGAGTAGTACACTCCATTCTGGTGGTCAGGCATGCAAAAAGTCAGGTAGCAGAGCACACAACCCTGAGACACTGAAATTTTCTCATTTTTTCACAGTTGGCATTTTCACAATACAGGAACTGAGGTGTAGAGATGTGCAGCATTCACCCATGACCTTGGATGCAACTTGATTGAAGGTTATCTAATAAAACATCATCTCTAATGAGCACAGGCTCACAAAGCATTAGCCTGATGTGATTGTTTAAATAGATGAGGAAAAGACAGAAAAGGAATTTTCTGAATCTAAACAAAGTTATCATCTTTAAAAATAATCCCAGAAGTAGTTTCTCATATTAAACACAAGGAGACTCTCATCCTGGAAGAAACCGTTGGCAACATCTTTCTGACCTTAATTTTCACTGAAGCTGGACATCAGCACATGCTGAAACAGGACATGAACAGGAAAAATAGGATGTGTGTGCCTGCATAGCAACCCTCAGTGGAGGTTTCAGTGGATATCCTCAGCCTGGCAGGAGGAGACAACTCAGGTTAAGCATGCAAAGGGAACTGTAAGAGACAGTTACAAGGTCCTTTACAAGATATTGTCCATTTTTTCCTGTTTTTCACTATATAAGTAGGATATTCTTGGGTTGTTAGACTTGTCTTGATAACAAATAATCTACACTGTCTTTTTTTGCAATATAATACCCTTAAACAAACCTCTTCTCTGTGCACTCACAGAGGTCTACAAGAAAACTGATCTTTGACATCTTCACCATATAATAAGCTTGAGGGAAACCATAGACTGAATAAATAACATAATACCCAGGGAAAGAAAAAAGGATTAAAGACAGAAGAAGAAGAGAAGAGAAGGACATCACAAAACAGGTCAAAAAACCCCAAAGAAATATGCAGCTGAATTAATTCACACATGGATTCATATTCTTAATAAGTATGAATAAGCTAAAGAAAAAGTGCACTTTCACAGGGAATTATAGCAGGTCAGGGTGTCGTTGATAATGATGCCAATGTAACAGGGCAAGTGAGATGCTCAGTCAGTCAGAGTGAAAAATGCTGTCCCTGGATCAAGAAGTAGGGGTAACTCTTCTATTTGGACTGCAGGTCAGTCCTTGGTGTCACTCAAAAGACAGGGCTCCATACTGGAAGCTGAATGCAGAGCTGGTTAGACTTGTCCTCCAGAGAATATTTTGTGTTTAAGGCTGGCATGAAAAGCTCCTTGCTGTGAGATCAGTCTCAAGGTTTCCCTGTGCAGTGCTCCCACACCACTGCCAGCCACAGGACTGGGCACCCATCCCATCGCCAGTGGGGAAGGTGCCCATGGGTGCAGCCTCCCCTGTCACTGCACAGAGAGGGAGAGGCAAGAGTGAATGTCCCTGCATCCGTGGAAATGTGAGTGCTGACACAGCCCTGCTACTCTGCATGCAAGAATCCTTTTGTGCTTTCACTAGGGATATGAAGAGGTCTTTGGTTTTCCTCGGAAAATAAATCCACATTTTTAGCTGACCGCCAGTTCCACAGCGTAATGTAATTTTGATAAAACACTGTCCCGGGGACAGACACTAGCCATTGAATTAGCAATGAATTAAAAAATGTATCACTGAGATAAAAAGTAATTTTGTCAACCTCACATTGTACATATGTAATATGATTCCAACTTCCTTGTGATAATCTCTTTCTGGAAGCTTCTTTACTTTCTTCTGCTTAGCCTGGAGGAAGAATGAGTCAGATGTCCAAAAGACCATGTCCACCCTTTCCTCTTGCTGCTTCCCTGGGAGAGGTGGAGCAGTCTGGGTGTCCCTGTAGCCCTAAGGTCATGCAGGCAGTGGTTTTTGCCAGCAGAGACCATTTTATGTATAAAACTCAGGGGCTTTGCGTGCACTCTCAGCAGGGCTCCAGAGACCAGAAGTGCCTCGGGCTGGCCCTGCAGTGCTGGGTCACACTGCAGGCACAGCAAGCCCCGTTTAGGGTACTCTGGGCTGTGTGGCCTCTCTCCATGTCCCTGCAGGGACAGGGATGCAGGAGGCTGCCTCAGGTGCTGCTTATCAGGACTGAAGTCCCTCTGAGACACCTGATTCAAACATTAGGCTTTGTTTCTGTAACACCAGAAGGAGTAACAGAGCTGTACCTGACAGGAAAATCAGATGGCAATGACCAGAGGCTTGTAAGCAAATGTTTTATGCTTTAGACAAACTCCACAGAAAATATCACAAAGGGGAGGGAGGAGTGCTTTCCTTGTTGTCCTGTATCTAAATATCTGTCAAAGAAGACAGTCTCAATCTGACTGAACAAAAGGATTTGAAGACAGTCCTTAATGATCCTTGATAAGGGCAAGGCTGTGCAGAGCTGTAAGTAGGAAAAAGAAGTCAAAGCTGCAATTTGCAACTCTGCTATTGTGTAATTTTCCTGGAAAAGTCTCACAGCAGAAGCTGCAATTTACTGCAGCGTTCCTGAGGCTGGAGATCATTTTCCTCCCAAAGCACACAGCACTGATTGCTCCTCGTCCCCTCCAAATCCCATCATTTTGAATAAGTATTTTGCATTGTTTACTAAAATAAGTAATAGATGGTTTCTGGAAAGTATGGGGGAAGAAGGTATTGGGAAAACACATTCTTCTGAAAGCAGAAGCTAGGCAAATTCAACTTGAAATTAAAATGTAATTAATCATCAGTGAGGCATTGCAACAACTCAGTCAGAGATGTGAAAAATCTGCAATTTGAAATTTTTCTCATTGTGTTCCAAACCTCTCTGGAAGGGACAACGTAGTGAATTCAAGTCAGTATTTTTCATGCAGGAATTGTTGAGTAAACACTCGATATGGTTTGTACTGTTAAATGACCATAGATTTTTTAGATTTAGAAATTATTATTTTTCTGAAAACAGTGCATGAAATCCCACAAAGATTTACTCTTCAAATCAGAACAGCATCAGGGCTGAGAACAATGTGTGTGTATGGTCAGGCAGCTCAGAATTACAGCCACGAATCTGTTCAGGCACTCATGAACTCTTGTTCTGCTGGTTAGCCTGGATTTAACATGCAGTTTGCAACCTTTTTCACCTGCAGACCCCTGCATACGTCTCAGTAAGCCTCTGTAGTGTACTGCAGCTTGCTTAGAAATGGTTTGCTCTTCTAATTACCATATCTGTGTGCTGTAGAGATAGCCATGTGAATGGATTTATGGATCTGAGTCCTCAAAACCACTGAATGACTTTTTCCTGATCTCATGACTGTTCACACCCTGTTTCTGTTCTGCTATTCTCTTTAGTCTTCAGCAGGTGTCTATATTTGCCCACATATTACAAATTTAATCCAAATCCTGTTGCATTCTCTGAAGTTGTAAAGTTTTATTCATATAACAGAGAACATTTTGTAAAGAGTGCAAAAATATCCCAATAAGCCTACAGAAAGAAAAATCAGGTGATTTTATTCAAATTGGAGGAAAAATTCATTCTGCTTAACTCTGCTTGTCACATTTTATATGTCTCATTTCCCTGCTCTATAAAAGCTTTAGTGTGTACCGAGGGTACTTGGTTATTATGTTGTCTGCCAGACTGATATAAACAAAAATACATTCACTAATTACTTATTTTTTTGGCATCGTGTAACACCTGCCAAGACAGTGATGCACCCTTGCTGTCTTCTCTCTTTTGCCTGATCATTTATATCTGTGTAGGAAGTTGATATTTAAGGTGGCCAAGATGTGGTAAGAGCATAAAGCAATTAAAACAATGTATCCTGTCTCTTAGGTTTTTTGCCAGGAAGCCAATATTTAATGAACCTTTGCATTATCTGACAGCCCTTCAACTTTCTCCTAATTAACTTGCAGCTCTTCGAATAAAACCTTTCAACACAACGGGACTGCCTGTGAATGCAGTATTTTGCTGTCACATGAGAAGATATTGACATCTTTGGTGTGGCTAGGAAGCCAGCGCTTTAGTTTCTCCATTAATTGTTCTTTCCCTTGAGAGCTGTATTGGTGCACCTCTCTAAGTAAAAATTTATTGTCCTCTCATGAAAATGCTTAGCAGGACATTGCATATGCTCCATAATTCAAAATATTAATGTGTATCTTACAAAGTCAGATCCCCTGTATTTACCTGCTACAATTCATGTTCTCCGTTCCAAGCAGTGACCAAAACAATTCTAACCATCTTCAAAACCTAGCCAGAGTCTCTGGGATCCCGTGTTTTTTTCAAATGTGTGTTGCTTTCCTGTCCAAATAGAGCTGAATGACAACACTTGGATGATACTTTGAGAGATAAAGATCCTTTATCCCTGCTTTGCCATGTTCTATATGTAAAAACCTTCCTCATGGTGAAAGGATCATTTAGAGCAGAGTATGCCCAGTAGGTGTCCCCTGCAGAGCAATAACTTTTATGCCTCCTCTCTGTGGGCACTTCTCCTTGAATTTTGTGTGTAATGTAGAGGTTAAAAAAAAGATCTGGTGAGGATGGACTGAACCTCAGTAGATGCAGGGTGAATTGGCATCCTTGCCAATTACTTGTATTTCAAGGTAGTGATAACCATGTATATTCCTAAAAAAGTGTGGCTGCCTGACACCACCTACTCTCACGGCATGTGCCACTTGCTGTAATAGACAGGTGAGGCTGACTGTAAAAGCGTTAGCTTAATGGCTTGTTAACGATCAGTTATCAGTCATGTTTCTCTTCAACACAGCTTAAAAACCACCCTAGGCTAGCTTTAGTGTGACAGAAAAGAAGCCATGTTGGTAGTTCTTGCATAGTTGCCTGATACCACATTTGCCGACACATTTACCACAACAATGCTTTAGTGTTTTGTCAGTCCATAACCACTAATGTACAGCCAGCTGTGCAACTTTTTGTGTTTATACTGGAAAAAAACCCTTCATGGATATTTGAAAATTCTTTTTGTGATTGTTCCAGTCTCTTATTAGGATATCGGTAGATAACACATGCTTATACAGCTGTTTTTCTTTGTAAAATTCACCCTACCTTGTCAGCTTTATTGCCAGTGAGAAACTCAAATTCTTGAGCATACAGTTGTTTTTAAGAATTACAACTTTTTGTACCATCAATATTCAGTGTTGATTTTCAACTCCTCTTTTGGCTTCTCAGAGCATTCCCTTCCAGGGAAACATTGCTTCATTTGTCATCTGAGAGCTGAAATCACTATTAGACTTTTCATTCAAGACATTGGCATGCTTCAGCCATTTTTTGTTTTCTAGAATTTGGTTTTGCCACATAGTAGACCCCATTTTCTTTTTCCCTCTTCTTTTTTTTGGGGGGAGGGGGGTGTGTTTGTTTGTTGGTTTTTGGGGGTTTTTTTTGGTTGGTTGGTTTTGGGGGGTTTTTTGGGTTTTTTTGTTTTTTGGTTGGTTGGTTGGTTGGTTGGTTGGTTTGGGGTTTTTTTGTTGGATTTTTTTGCTTGTTTGGCATTTTTTGGTTTTGGGGGTTTTCTTGTTGTTTTGATTTTATTTGGTTTGGGTTTTTTTGGTTTTGGGGTTTTGGGTGGTTTTTTGGGTTTTTTGGTTTTGATTTGTTTGGTAGGTTTTTGTTTTGTTTTCTGGGTGGGTTTTTTTGTTTTTTGGTTTTGTGTTTTTTTTTTTTGTTGGGGGAATGGACACTGTCTCAGAGCTTTGCTGGAGTCCCCTTGCTGCAGGTTATATTTTCCCCTACTTTCACAGGTGACTACTCATGTGCAGGGTGAGAAGGCAGAAAAATAGATCCTGTGCTAATGAGGTGAAATGCAGGAAAGGAAAACAGGTCTGATACGAGGAAGTTTTCCGAATACTGAGGTCTATTGATTCACAGAATAGTCTTCAAAGACAAGGATTAGATCCATGATAAATGACACCTCTAAACTATTTAGGAGTAGAATTCACTGAGAGTTTTTCTTATGGAAGGCAAAATGTGAGCCTTCTGAAGGCAGAATTCCTCACAAAAGTGCACCAGCTGTGTTTGGTAGGTTGGAGTTTCCACAGACACTGACGGAGAAGATACACTATTGACCGCCAAAAGGTCAACAGTTTTGTGGTTAGGGTGCACATCTGCAGGCACCTTCACAAATATTAGATATTGGTACAGAGTTAAACAAGGCCAGGAGGAGAGGACACGCGGGAAATCTTGGACCTGAGGCTCGGGAGACGAGCGTGAGAGGCTGACAGAAGCCTTGGTCTGTTTCAGGCATAGCTGAGCCTTGAACAGAGGTGCAGGATGAAGGATGTCTGGAGGTCATCTGGCCCAACCTGTCCGCTCAAGCAGCACCACCTAGACCTGGCTCCCAGGACTGTGTACAGACAGCTTTCAAATTTCTCCAAGGGCAGAGACTCCAAAACCTCTCTGAGAAGCCTATACCAGGGCAGGGACATCCACACAGAAAGTAATAAAATTTGCATTTTTGACATTGCTTTCCCAGCTTGCCACTGCTTTTCTAATGTTCGAATAGAAAGGTTTCTTGTAAAAATACTATCCATCTAGCTTCCATTTTGAGAAAAGGACTTGCAAGGTACAGGAAAGTAATTTAGTCCTCCTTGTTTTCAGAACTTCAAGGACAATTATCTCCTCAGCAGAGGGATACGGGGGCCTCTTTCAAGATTATCCACCTGGCCATGCACAAGAAGAGCCTGGGAACGAAAAAACAGAGCAAGGGATCAAAAAGAACAAGCATTGTTTGATTGGTCACCTCTGCAATATATTCCAGGGTAACCCTGTTTGCCCGTAGCTCTTTAGCCTCAGATACTCTGGATTTTGGGCCCTTTGTCTTATTCTCAGATAAGAAACGGTTGTGGAGGCTCAATATTAAAGCAAACATGCAGGCATGACTTAGGATCCCATTAAATTGTTGAAAGAGGAGGATTCTTGACCTCCTATAGAGGGGCTCAGTCAGAGTAACTAATAACCTGTCATTAATGCCTGGCTGCATTCTGTGTAGAAATCTAATAACACAACTGAAACTGTAAGATTACTTGAAGGCATTAATAACCAGCAGCCTGTGTAACATTTGATGTGAGTTCCTCACATCCCATAATCACCTCCAGAAAGAGCCTTCACATTATTTTCACAGTCCATGAGTCCACAGTCAAGTTCACACAGCGCTCTTTTGGGGATGAACCTAAAATCTTTGAGTGAAGAACCAAGAATCCAAGCATCCCAGCAAAGCCATCAAATACATTGGCATCTATATTCCAAATCTGAAAAATAAAATGGAGAGAAAATACAGAAGTGGCTGTCCTGCAGGAAATCCTATAATAACAACTGAGGGCATCATTCAGAAGAGGGGCTCTTGCCATTGGTACTAAACCTCTTTTGGCCAGGAAGCATCCTGAGAGTATGAGAGAAAATGAACACCAAGAGAAATACACTGTTAAGAAACTATTCTGACTGTATGTATTTGTTTAACCCATAACCTTTTATTTCCTAGCTTGCAATGAGAAACTTGACCTGGAAGTCTCAATGTACAATTGTTGTGGGTTTTTTACTATTATGCCACCTTATTGTAATTGTTGCAGAGTGAATTATTGGTCAGCATATAATTGTCTGTTTTCCCATAGCAGAGAATTCAAAAAGAGTGGTGTGTGCAGGCACTGCAGGGTGTTCTACACTACAAGTATTTCGTGTTTCCTGATAAATTGCCAAGGAAACCCTTGAGGACTGCTTTTAACAAGTGCAAATTTTGGAAATTCCCTTCTGCCTTTGCTTTAATTGGCATTATCTAATATATGTCCCACAGGGAGAGAAAGAAAAAGGTCAGCCCACCTTTTTGAACAACCCCATGCATCACACTTTCCTAACCAACAGATTATGTTTCCAAAGTGGTATGGTTATGATACTGGTTCAGCAGAGGAACCAATGTGACTCACAATTTGTCTTTGGGGATGCCGCCTTGAAGAGTCTCTTGCATGACTGGACATCTGACATAGTCACGGTCCTTTTCCCACAAAGGATGCCCTTCAGAGATGTTACTCAGCAAGCTCTTCATCCCACAGGATGACTCAGATCTCAAACTTCTTACGGAGCCCACACTTCCCAACAGCAGTGATGTCACCCAATTGCCAGGGACAAGAAGCAATGGCAGAAAAAAAATGTGGTCACAGGCTTACTGAGACAATCAATACATTTTTATGTTCTACCTCCTCACCCACTAAAGCCTCTCCCCATGCAATTTCAGGGAATATCAAGGACAGCTGTTTGGAAGGAGAAGGGCATGTCAATTCTTTTGTTGCCCAGATCGCACTTCTCTGCTTTTTGAAGATGGATGCAGTGTCAGCAATTCTCCACTTAAATGACTTCCATCTATCCTTGATAAAAGTCTTTCAACTTCTTATGGTGAGTTTTCCAGTCTATTAAGGTAGAGGTGTTCTGCCCTCTTGATAAGAGGACATTAATGTCTCTGAATATTGAGATCACCTTAGCCCACATTTTTTTCATGTCATCCAAGGAGAAAAATAAAAGGAAAGCTGTAAAAAAGTTGCAGGCTTTTGCACTAAACTCTTTCAGAGTTTACCTGCATGGGAAGTTCTAACGTACAACAGACTTACTGGATTTACAAACCATTTGTCACTCCTTCCTGACAGCTTAGCAAAGTGACAGAAACAAAGCTACAGAAACCCAAGTAATGCTTTTAAAGATTTAGATAATTAGTTAGTCTTTGTAACAATCATCACAACATTATTGTGAATTACTTAATTGCTAACTGTTAAATTCAAAATGCATCTGAAAGATACCATATGTTTTCATCTATTTCAGAAGTTGTGGACTGCATGGAGAGTGCACATCCTTGTGATACCTCAGGTCCCAAAACAACAAAGATGAGAGGTGAGTCAAGGATAAAGAAAGGAAGGATTGCAGGCCATTAAATAGATGTGTTGGGGTTCTGCCCTTCTCTGTAATTAAGGCCCCCCCAGCCAGGCAGGCACTGGGAGCCAATCACCCTCAGGGCTGGCCTGCCTCAGGAAAGAACCAAGTTCTAGAAGATGCAACTGGGTGAGAGCTTGGGATGTTACTGGTGGGAAGTTTACTGGACTTAACCTGAATACTGCTGTTAAAGGCAGTGCCAATATTTCATGATGCCTATTCTTTCTTTTAAGTCTATTTTTTTAACACACAAGAAGCAAGAGAAATTATTTGAGATAATTTCTTTTTTTTTCCCTTTTAGTGCACTTCATACTAACCCATATCAGTTAATTACAATCACAACTAGAGCTTCATGGTGAATCCCTATAAAACTGAGCAGTGCTAGGAATAATGTTGTACCTTTAGCTTCAGTTCAGTCTCCTTAGAGAGAGGAATCCAGCTGTGGTCTTTAGCTACAGGATAGCTGCTCTTCCCCTAGATCCTGCAGATTGTCCTGCATTGTCACTTCAGACATGTGGAGTAATGTGTTTCCCTCTCATTGTTCAGGGTGTTTTCACCCTGCCTCATTCATTGTGGGCTATTCGAGCCATGCCCTGATGATAAGGTTATTCATTTCATCCAGCGCTTTTCTTCAGGGCTGATCACTGCTGAGACACAGACATTAGTCAGTGCATCGTTGTATCTCCTCAGCAGGAGTCTCTGCTGTACAATCAGGGAGCAAAGTCACAGCAGGTTTCCTAATTTTGGATGCTCATTTGAGGTTTATGGTATAACTTTCTTCTGCAACTGTTTAAAGTTGCATAACACTGTAGCTACTTAATATGCAGCTGGTTTTCATTTCAGTTGTAATTGAAATTTAGTTTATATATATCATAGAATATAAAATAAATAATAACATAAAATAAATAAAATATTTTACATTTTAATTTATTGATAATCAAACTGAATGTAGAGAAAATACATCCAGTATAGCCGCTTCTTTTTAAATGCCATCTATCTTGCCTGGCTGTACATAGAGAGCAGTTGGTAAAGGCAATGCAAAACACCCTTCTAACATGCTTTCACTTTTTTTCTCTGGGAGAAGCATGTTATCCAATACTTGATGAAACAAAACTGCCAAATTGTTCTGATCCCTTTAACAGCACTCTGACACCCTTTCCTTGCTCACTATTGGATAAATAAGCTTACAAAAACTTTGGACCCTTTAGATAAGTAAGGGCCATGGATAACATCCTATGATTCTCATTGTTCCTGGAATAACATCTACAGTCTGACCATATGACCATCCTGCTGTTTCAGACATACACAATTCTGCCTCTTTGGTGGGTGAGATTCAGGTAAATACTACCTCCACTTTGTAACCTCCTTTCTCCTTATGGAAAAGACATCCAGTCACAGCGGTCTGAAAGAAGAAAAAGTATTCTCTAGTCAGGTCCCTGGTGTTGGCAACGCGTGGAGCAGAAGCCAGGTTGTGCTGTGGCACCCAGATGCTGTTCAGCCTCACTGAAGCCAAATCAACCATGGGATTTGGTTCTCAAGGGAAGTTTTGTGGCACTGTCATTTGGAACATCAACAATAGCTACCCAAAAGTACAGGTGTCTATTTTGGGGGCTTTTTTGTCCTGGATATGAATGTAAAAGTACCTTTGAGCTGATGTATAATTCTCAGCTTTGTGTAGGGTTTTTCTTTTTTTTAGGTGGGTTGTTTTTTGTTTAATCTGCTTTTTGGACTCTTTCAAAAGTGTTTTCGAATTCCCTCAACAATGTTCACATTCATGCCTCATAATTGTGGTGCTTTAAAAATACTAATGCTAGCGGTCACCCTTCATGAGATGAAGGTTACATAAATGCCTCTTAAGTAACTACAAAATGCTGCAAACAAAGAGCTCCAAGTTTTTCCCCAATGAATGTTTCTTTGGAGATTTAGAAGCTGATATTTTACTGAACTTGTTCTGCCTGTGGACAATCATTACAGCTCTCAAAAAAGTAATCCACACCAAAGCTTTATAGCTCAAAGCAGAAAGCTGCAGGAAATTAGCTTTATTTTGCTGTTAATGGAAAGAGGCAAAATTCTGCAGTAACTTAACTGTTTGGGTTTTTTTTCCATTTTTAAATGATTGAAAGAGATTAATAAAATTCAGGAGACAGAATGAACTCGCAGTTCCTATGAACATGAAAGGGCACTGTATACTAACAGCAGATTTCTGTGATAACCATAAGGCAGAATTTAATGAAATTGCTTCAGAGAAATGCAGCAATAAATACATGTAATGAGCCAGCAAAAGAAGCCAGGAGGCAAGGTGCTTCCATAGATATGAGTCAATAAGTGCATTAGTGAATGGAACAATGGGATCTTGGAGGGAAAATTGCTTAAAATTATCAGAGATGAGAACAGAAGCAATTTGTATAAAGCTCCACCAAGAAATCTTCTTTTTTTCCTCTGGTTATATTTGAATATCTGCACTTTAACAGAAGTCTGGAGAGGCCAAAATGGTAGTCAAGCCACTATATTTTTACTGTCAGCCAAAGTATCTTCGAAGGCTGATGTGTGATATGAAGTGAGTTTTCCACACCTCGTGCACTGTGTTACTGACCAGCACACAAAATACAGCCCTCCTGAGCACACAGCAGTCTCCAGATGACCAGGGCTGCAGTTTAATATTAAAATATGCATCACTTTAAGATGGGACTCATATTAAATGAAGCAGTAGCTCTCCAGTGCTTCAATCTTTGTGATGCATGGCTTACATCCTTCCCCTCTCACAGAGGCATTCCAGAGGCATACAGGTGGCAGAGAGCAAAGCAGAGGGCTGGTCCCTTTTCTTCATGGCTTTTGTGGAGCCAGAAGAGACTGGTGAAGGAGCTGTGCACCCTAGATATGTACACCAGCCTCTACTTGCTGCACAGAAGTAACACAAACACATCAAGTTTGGGATGCCGTTTCTAGCCCCTCATGTTTTGCTCACTGATATTTGCAATTTTCTAGGCAGCTCCTGTAGGAGATTCAAAGAGATGAGAGCACTGTCAAAGTAGCTGCCTCCATTTGTGCAAAGGCAAACACACATCTCCAGGCAGTCACTTGGATGTCTTACTAAATTACCTTATCTGGAAGGATGTGTGAATGTCTGCCATAATAATGCACAGCATATATTACATTTAAGAGGCCTAGCCTGCATGCAGTCAGCAAGTGAAGGCATTTATTTCTGTGACACGGGGCTGAATGCATACATCTCCTGGGCTGTAGACTGTGGGAAGTGGGATAAACAAAACATTTGAGAGAGGACATGGAAATAAGATATTTCCCTGAAATCAGGGTCACTGCACAGCATGGAGCACAGACCTGACAAGTCCTGGCTGTGACACCAAATGGCTTTGTAAAGTTCTGTGCTACGTGATTTTTAGGAGAAGACTCCAAGGATCGTTCTCACCCAAAACAAATTATGGGAAGGACTTTTGCTTAGAGCTGCTGTCTAGAAAATGATAACAGCCAGGCTGTGAAATTAGGAAGTCAGCAACAGTAATTAGTTCTTAAGAAGAGAGAAAGGGTTTTGAAAGGCATTATACACCAGTAAGCACTCATTCTGAAAACCCAAGACAGATTTCTGTTTCTAATTGGTTAATTATATATAATTTCAGTAGGTATGGATGTTCCATTTTCTGGAACTGATCTTTTTTCTGTCGAGTGCTAATGGAGGTTAGAAGAAAAATATATTAAGCCGCTATGTAAAAAACTAAGTCAATGAGCAGATGTTTCAAAGAGCAGGAGTGCTGCAGGATGCCTCTAATTACAGGTCATCAACAACCAGTGACTGAGAGCATTTGTGTTCACTCTTTTCAGACTTCTCCAGTGCTTTCTTCACAGTATGTATGAATGGTAAATACATTAGACTTCACACAAAAAAGAGAGGAGGACAAGCATTAAGTACAGTTAATCTCTCAGTGAAGACAAACCCTGAGCGTTGTATACCTCCTGCCAAATCCCACTTTCAGACAATCAGCGTAGAAAGGCTGGGCCATAAAGTAGGACAGTAGCAAAGTGGAAAAGAGTAGAAAAGTAGAAAAGTAGAAAAGAAAAGCTGCATTACTCTCAGACGGCAGTGGCACTGATGCGAGATTCCCCGGTCCCTGTGAGGCTGAGGCTGCGTTCCCTCCCAGCCGCACGTCTTTTCTGGCTCGATTATTCCTCTGGCAAAACTTTGCTGCCGAGATGCGTGCCAGCAATACCATCTGCTGGCTGGAGCTGGCACTGTCGGAGGAGTGAGCAGAGCGAAGGGGCTGGCAGTGCCCATGGCAGCCTTTTCTGCCCCCCAGGAGCCCCTCCTGCCCGGGAGCGCTCCTGTGCCCGGGGCAGCAGCACCCCGCGCTGGGGAAGGAGCTGCTGCGGCACGGCTGGGACAGCACAGCTCCATGTCAGTCTTCCGAGCCACAAATGTGCCCAGTTTCTCCTATCCCACGTCTCTCAATGCTCAGTCTTTCGGTCCTGGTTCATAGTGTTCAGGGGATTTTTCATGGTCGTGCTTAAAGGGAAGGAAATGCCTTGCCTGGCCATTTCTCTGCTGAGCTGTTCAGGCACATGGAATAGCAGACAAAAAGTCCGCACTGTGCACAGGGATCAGGCACGAGCCTTTTTCCATACCTCAGGAAAAGAAGAGCTCTCTGTGTTATGTCCTTGTTGGAGCTTTGCACGTAGAGGTCCCCCTTTAATCCAGGATAGGCATTCAGAACAACTAAGATAATTTTTATGGAATGAGATAACTGAAAGTAGAGAGCATAGGCAAAACCCCTTCAGGAATTGAGCTGAGGGTGTTTTCACTAGGTATTTATTTTGGACTAAGTTATCTGACTACATGAGTCAAGGACAGACAAGTATCTCAAAAACAGTAAAGGGCATTCAGGGAAAGAAGCCATGAAGCATTAGGTAGCTCTGCCTTTTTCCTTTTCTTTTTTTTTCTTTTTTTTTTTTTTTCCCAAGGAGGTGGGGGGTTTGTTTGTGTTTTANTTTTTTTCCCAAGGAGATGTGTGTTTTACAAACAGAATCACATTTTTTTGGTCAACCAGGTCTCTGTCCATGGAGTGGTTAAAGAGGCTGAGAGTCAGCTCTGGGAGAAGGAGAGGCTAAGAGGGAGGGATGAGAGAACGGACCATCAAGGGAGTAAAGAAGAGAAATTAAGAAACAATTATTCATTTTCTTGGGTAAAATTAACTGGAAACACTTGTAGAACAAAGGGGGAGGGGATTAAGTATACAAAAACTATGTGGTGGATTAATAGATCTCTTGCCATGCTCATGGACGCCAGAGATGCTGAGAATTTGGATGGCTACCCAGATGTCCAGGCCCTGAGGGCAGTACCAGCACTTACTGTCTCATGGCAGCCTCTGGAATTCCCCCAGCCCCTGTCCCATGACCCCATTTCAGCCACCTGTGGCTGCCAGTCCCTGCCCCAGGGATGCCCTAATCCAAACATCCGGTCTTATGCTCTTATGTTCTGAGGCACAATCAGTGAGGATCTACTCGTGAACTGAAGTCAAACAGTCTCGCTGGATAAATTAGGTGAGAGGAACACTTAGATTCACCAAAAACAAGGGGAGTATATCTCCAGAGCACCAGGGATAGCAAGATACAGAATGAATTTATTTCATTCTTGGAGGGAGTCTTAACTTGCTTCCATCGTCTTTAAATATGTCCCAATAGCCCAACTGATAGATAATAATTTTCATGTGTTTTCTTCTGTTCCTGCAAAAAAATGAGCAATTTGCTTGACTTGGATTGAACCGTTTGGGGTTGTTTGGGTTTGTTTTCCAGTCTGAGAAGTAACAAAATTAATTATAGCTTGAAGGAGAGAAAAAACTACTTCTTAATCTTTGCTCTGTGAGGAAAAGGTTTTGTGTGGGGTTGTCTGGCTGACTGAAAAAATGACTGGGAGCTGTGGACAAAGCCACCCCCTTCTAGTGGTCAGTGAACAAAGAGACGGAGCTGGTACTTCCAGAACCTGAGCAGTGCTCCATCTGTTCTGTGGGACAAATGAACAGAAATAATCCCAGTGAAATCAGGATATGCACCTTGTGCTCGCCACTCTGATTATCTGAGGAGCAGAAATACACTGGTCACTGATTCTGAACTGATGGGTATGAATGGAGCTATTTTCAGAAAGGGATGTCTATAGTCTCCATTGAAGAGACTTGGAAAGGGCAGAGGTTCTGCTTACCAACTTAAAGGAAATGTTATATATGAACAGTTGGAAGAGACAAAGAGTTTGTCAGTCTCAGTCACCACGCTTGGCCCAAGGGTGAAAAAACTGAGTCAAGCCCAGGGATGATGCTCCTTCAGGAAGGCCTGGGGAGAGAAAAGCAGCTGCTGGGAGCTTTGCCCCGTGCAGAAATTCCCAACACAAACCCTTCCTGTTTTGGTACAATCATTTAATCAGAGAAAAAAACCAACACAATTACCTTTCCTCAAAATAAGTTAATAAAAAGTGCAGTCTCGATGACAATCAGACAACCCTATACTTGTCCTATTCATAACATCTTTCCAAGGTCTGTATGAACCTCTGTGATTCAGTCAGTGCTTTCATGAGACAAAGAGCTGCTACTGCTGCATTTTGCAAACCACAGAAAGAAAAGCTCCAGGGATTTCAAAAGCCGTAGACTCGGCAGAGACTCCACAGTTTAATTTGTGAAGTGAGACAGCTGACAGATTACAAACTCAATTTTACTTCACAGTCACTAAAGCCATGAATCTAGTGCTGTGTCACTTGAATCAGTGATGATTAATGAGTTTTAAGACCTTTATAAGTGCAAAGGGAAGTAGTTTAGAAAGGAAAGGCTCCACCTGGCATAGAAAGGAGACAAGACCTTGTTGCACAGTGACATGAGCCAGGTATTATCCAGCACAGAGTTAGGGCTGGAGTAAGGGTTGCTGTGTTGAATCAGGACATAGGAAGCTGAAACATTTCTCAGCAATAGTTCACTGCTGTCATTTTAAAGAAAAGTGGACTCCCCTAGGCATCCTAGAGAGCAGTTTTGCATCAAATGTTGCCTGTGTGCATGAAAGTGAGTATCCCTTGGAGCAGTGAACTGAGCAATGTGTCAAGGAATGACAAATTGCTCAATATGCATAGAAATAACTCCTGGGAATTTTTATCCAAAGCCAGCAGGATTCAGGCCGGAACTGCAGTGCAAGGCAGTCTCCATTTTGACAAATACAGTGCATGTGTTAAGCAAGAAAGAGTGACTTCAAGTGCATGAAGTCTCAGACCTGAGATTCTCAAGAACATGAGTCTATGGGAATTGAGCATATCCCATATTAGGCAGAGAAGTACTCTCTTTTTCAGCACTAACCTGCTGTTTTGCAGCCAGTCTGTCCCATTGTTTTAAGCTAGAAAAGTAAAAACTATTTCCCTCTTAGTCATCTCAGAAAGAATTCATGACAGGGAAGAGGACATTCTCTGCATATGCTCCAAAGCTGTATGTTACTTTTACATGTAGATTTGTATGTCTGTGGTTTCCAGTTAAGAGAAAATATAAACCAACAAGAAATGGACAGGACAGCTGTGGACCTTTTCACACAACTGCAGAAAGAACTGAGACCTGGGACATGGCTGATCCCACCTAGCAACTTCAAAGATTTATTGCATCAGACATATTTCAATAAAACAAAAGACCATTTTCTTGCTTAAATCCATTGGGTTTTTTTGTTGAGGTGTTTAGTTCCACAGTTTCCACAAGCAGCTCTGTATCCAGCAGAAACAACTTGCAATGCAGTTTGCTGGCACTGCCCTCGCTCTCTGAGCTGGTGTTTGTGGGCAGGGACTCCAGAGATGCATCTGATGGAAAGGAATGGCTGTCCTTGCACACCTCCCCGGCCTGGCTGTGTGCCCAGCGGCACTGACAGACACCTGCTGGACTTCTGACCCCACAGGGACCTCCACACTCTCACTTCCACTAAAGGATTCCTGTGATGCAGGAACCCACAGCAGCACCAGAGCACTGCATGTGCCTTTTGCTGAGGTGGCAGGAGAAACAAACTTATGCAAATCAGTTAAAAAAACAAAAACAAAACCAAGCTGAAGACAGTGACCATCTTAATTTACATGTTTTCCTATTTTGTGGAATCTCTGTCTCCTTTTCGCTAATCCTCAAGTGAGCAAAGAAGGTATTTCGGGAGTCCAGCCCTACATTAAAATATCAACAAAAGGCAAGATTTGCACAGTATTTGCATTTTAGTCTCATTTTTACTATAGTTATATTTGAAGGAACTATTCTGTACACCACCTGCCTGCAGGTGGGATTGCAAGCAATTAGAATTCAAAACTCCACAGTACCAGTCAATCCACAAAATTAGGGCTATCATTTAAAAAATTAACAAAAACAAACAAACAAGCAAAAGAGTATAAACTATTTATTTCTGAGAAAATATCCTACAAAACTGTGGCATAACTACCATTAAAATGTTAACAGAAAAATAGGAAAGAATCTGATAAAATATATTCCTGACGGTCATTTAAGTCCTGCATTACATTTTTAATGTAATATAGAAAAAAATCCAAACCTCACCTATAATGAGCTTATTCAGTTTGCATCTTGTACAACTTTTACAGTTCATAACTGGATAAGTGTTGATGCATAAAGCTGTTATTCACCAGTGTTGATCACAATTTTAATGAAAATAAATAAGTAAACACACTGAGATGATAGAAGCTGAGCATACAGAATTCATCCTAATTACACTTGGGCAAAGGAATTCAAGTAAACAGACTCATATCATGAAATTTTCACAAGAAAAGCAAACTAGAAGCAACGCTCTCACCTGGTTCTCAGAGCAATTTTCTCCTGGTATCAGCATTATTCCTACAAACCCACTGGCTGAAGTTACAAAATAAGATGCCTAAAGGCAAAAGTAAAACTAGTATATAAAAAAAAATGTTTCTTCATCATCTAAAATATAATAAGTTGGATCACCAGCTTTCCAATGTGCCACCAAAGCAGGGATTATTCACACTTCAATCTTCAAAAGTTAAGCACTAGGTTCATTGTCCATTCCTTGCCTACTCAATGCAGATTCAGCTTAACCAAGATACCGATTTTAGAAGGATCCACCTTTCCCATCCCAGATACCTCCTTTTATTCAGCCTCTATGAAAAGAGATGTCTACTCTTCTGCCTGGGCATGAGGGAAACAATATAGAAGGCCATCTTAAACCAGCCAGTTAATTTTTACATGGCTCAAATATATGTGATGAGTTGGGTCAGGTAAGTGACACATTTCCATGTGTCTCTATCACCAGAGGAGTTACAGACCTGTGTTTGTCATTTTGTCCCATTAGGGTACGATTTAGTGCCCCACAAACCCAACAGAACTGTGCTGAGTTTGGACAGCACAAAGGAATCCAGCCATGACCCTGGATACCTACAGCCAGCAGTCATGTCATGTGGACAAGGGTTTGAATTGTGATTTACATCAAATACAAGCATCCAGGTAGCGCTTGATCTCTCTTTAACTTCCCACATGCAAAAGGAAGGCTGGCACTGCACACACTGGCACAGGGGTGAACACCAAAATAAGCTTTCACAGATTTGAAGGCTGCCAAGTCTCTCCACTTCTGAGATGAGCACTCTGTAACTCTCACTGCTGGTGTCAGCGATGCCATCAGTTTTTGCACACCCAGCCCACTCTCACAGAGTCTCCACAGGGAAGTGAAAAAGGATCTCCAGAAGCACCAAAGAGTGTGGCTGCCTGCTCAACTCAGGGGGAACGTGGCACCCCTCAGGGAGGTGGTGGGAATGCTGCTGCTCCCAGGAGATGCAGATGCACTTTGGTTTAGAACTCAAGAGGAAACGGTGACGGTAAGAAGAGCTGGAGTCTCAGCATCCTTGCTCCCACATGTATCAGCAGCTGATATTCCCAGGGGAGCATCCACGTGAGCAGAGAGTGCTCACAACTGCACTTTGGTTTGCAGCAGCAGGACCCGTTTCTGAAAGGGAAAGAAAAACGCCCAGTGTTAAAGTTTAGCTAGAGGAAATATTTGTTCTCATTACCTCAGTGGAAAGAAGAACCACATATGTCTTACACTGAGCAGGGGGCAGAAATTGTCCACTTTTTCAAAAATTCGGAATGGACTTTAATGTCATTGTTTGTTTTATGATCACACATTAGAGGCATTATTATCACCACTCCCATGGAAAATACTATGAATGAGAAAAAAATATTATCTCACTCATAATTTGTCTTGGGTGGAGAAAGGATGTAGAAGCTGTTGTTTTTCTGATGCATGCTGAAAAATGCTTAGGAAGTATCACCTAATTTTCAGGGCAGAAAAGGGGAGCACTCAATGCCTGCTACTGATAGCCTGAGTCCTTGAAAAATAACGTGCTACAAGGAGAAAATGTGTAGTTCTGAAGTGCAACTCCTTTATGTCTCAAAGTATCAGGAGTAACTGATTTTAGTCAATGATTAAAAACTTTGACCCTGCTATTATTGCACTGTAGGGAGCTGCCATCAGCAGTGACCTACTTGCTGTCATGGCAGAAACGCTTGTTTGAGATGCTTGCCTAAGTGCAGATGATTGTTGGTTGGTGCTGATCTGTCTGCGGTGTGATACCCTTAGAAAATAAATAACTTCTGCCAGAGGGCATCCCTTGCGTGGCCAGCGGGTTCAGCTGGGCTCCCTCCCCTTAGCCTTGGCAGTGTGGGCATGGCCCTCACAGATGACAGGCACATGAGCCCTGCTCACAGAGAAAGCTCTCTGCACCTCTCCTTGGTGTGCCTAACACCTCCATGAAGTGCTTTAGTGCTGGGCTGGGAGATGAATCTTCTTTGTAAGGCTTTGTCAACCACAAGACCTCTGAAACTGTGCCAGAGAATCAAGATATCTATTTTAAAATGTGCTAATTTTCTGCACGTTCAAGGGGGCTCTCACATCACATTTGCAAGCTTCACCAGGCAACCATGCAGGATTGTTTTTTTCCAAATGGATTTGGTGGCGGTGATGGCAGTGAGGACTGAGAGAGTTGGTCAGTCCTGTGCTTCTTAGACCCAGGCTTTGTTAGACAACAAAAATTGCCATAAATTAACATCGCAACACTAGTGATGAAAAAAGAGTCAACAAACCTTGCTGTGTTATTAAAGGCACCATTTTGAACATGGAAAGGCTCAAAGGTGGAGAAGGAAATGTTTCAGCTCATCTGGGAGGAGAAGTCCAGTTATTTTTTGGTGCTGCTTGTATCCAAAGCACCTCCTGATGCACAGGCGGCACAACTGCATCAAGGACAGTGGCCCTGGAGAAAGATCCAGGGAAGAGGTTACACATGTGGCTTTATAATGCCGAAACTATAAACCTGAAACAGCAGCTGTGCATCACTGCCCCCCTCACCTCCTGCAAGCCACCTCTCACCAGGTTTTCACGTTCAGCAGTGAAAAGTCAAACCTGCACTCACCGAAGCACCCCAGCCTGCCTGCAGTCCAGTCCATGCCTAGTCATTCTGTCATTACACAGCTGCAACTGGCAGCAGCAACAACATTCTTTCCCTTTTAAGCTGCACAAATATTTGTACTGTCTGAGAAGAGATGATTGATGCCACCTTAAAAGCCCTTTCCTTCTCGCACTCCCCCAGTGAGATCAAAGTTTTCAGTCCACTGCTTTCTTGAGGCATATTTCATAACAGTGACAAACACAAAGCAAAGGAAATACTATAGAGTTCTTTATTTAAATCTTCCAGGTTAACCGGTCCTGTGTTGATAGACACAAGCCCTGTTGAAGGATCTTTTTCACTTTATAAAAAATCTAAGTATAATAGCATTATTCACTTGTTTGGGTCTCTTATACTTTTCAGGAAGAGGAAGATCCTACGGCACCTGTCAGTGTTGAACCCTCCAGAGCATCGTTTGCACAGGGGTGACGAGTGTGGAGGGTGGTGGGAGCTGTGGGAGGGCAGGAAAGAAGATGGGCACTGATGAGGGGGTTGGATGCTGAGAGTGGGGAGGATATAAGAAGAGACTAGAAAATGAGAGGGAGGTGAGTGAGCTGGGAGGGGGAGTTTAGGTGCTCCCCCTCATGCAGAGCAGAGGGAAGGAAGGGAGGCCACAACAAAAATACGGTGAGGTGGCAGCTTTGATCAGTTTTGGGGATTTCCCTCGTGTAGGACACATTTCCAGCAGCTCTGCAAGGCTGAAAACAGCAAAGGGCTGCACCCTTCTGCTAGGTGCCAGCATATGAAATAGCTACCCTGTTCTTGGGTACAAAACAAGGCAAGATACAAGGCTAGTTAAACTACTGCAGTATCACACTGCACTTGTGCTTGACTGATCCCACAGAAAAATGCTCTGCCTGCAAACATCTCATTAAGAAAATATAAAAGCTTCCAATAAAAGAAAATATGACCAAACCCAAAACATGCAGACTTGTCAAAACACGAGCGGTGACACTACAGTGGAAAATATTTAGCAAACACCAGCACACTCTTCAAAACCACAGCACATTTTTGGACCATTCACTTACTCTCCCACCCACATGTAGGACTGTCCCTGAGATGTAAGCAGGATATGGGGTGCTCCAGCACAACAGTGAACTGCTAGGAAGGGAACCACCACATGTACTACACCTGCTCTGGTGTAGGGCTAGTCCTGGGAGGGTGAGTGGGTCAGCACGCTCACCAACTCATCTCTGGTGGCCAAACACACTCCCTGCAGCCTGCCTGCCCAGGGGCTGGGGGCTCCAGCAGCTGGGGTGTGGGGAGAGGAGCCATGCATGGGAACAGGGCAGGAGGCAGCTTTTGCTCCACTTGCCTGACTGCAATTGTTCAGCCAGGCAAAGAAGCCAGACCCCAGCTGTCCACCAGCAGGACCCCACTCAGAGGAGGGTGTGTCGGAGAACATCAGAAAAACACTCTTCCGCAGGAAAATTCCCTTCAGGCATTTATTGTTTCTGATTTTGATTGCTGAATTTCACTTAGAAAAGGTCCTCACTGCCCAAGATGTCAGCTCAGCTCGAGCAGCGTTTCTCGGACCAGCTGCACAGGGTGTGCCTCAAACGTTTTTCTATCTCAAATAAACAGGACACATGTAGTGCCACGGGAGGGAGTCAGGAGCTGAGTGCAGCAGGGACTGGAACTCAAAAGATCACTGCTCTGTGTGCCACAGATTAGGCTGGGAAACCAAATATCTGTTGCTCATGCATACATAACATGCACAGCACAGTTGTTCCCATACTACTTCCATGCTACTATTTCAAGCAGGGCCTGACTCATCACTTTGTTATTCCAGTTTTACCTTTGTGTAAATCCTTCTATGGCAACAAGCTCATCAACATATAACTGGCATGGACCACACCATCACCAATTTGTCTAAAACAATGAAAATCCAGATTATTTAGCAATATGTATAGGTTGCTGACTGAATGAGAAAATCTAAGGAAGAATGAAAGCATAAAAATGAGTAGACACTAGAGATCTTATTCTAATTTCCCTCAATAATAGTAAGCAACATTTCTTTCCATACTTCATTAAAGACTTCCTAATCAATAAAATAAAATTACCTGGAACTACTTAATTTACAAGCATAAAATAGACACTTCCTAAAGTTCAAGCTTATGGTTTGATACTGCTATATTATTCAGCACATAAGGTTGGTCTTTAAAGAAAGTCTAGTGTATAGATATATATAAATATATATACTCACTATATCATCCCTGTGCAATTTTCCTTAATGCCCACAAAAAAAATCATGTAGTCATTCATTTTAAAAATACTTTTTCATCTATAAAAGAGCTTGGCCCAAGAATAAGAGTAAAGGGCCAAGAATTAGAAAATAAGACCTTCAATATATTTTTTTTTAGTGTAACATGCATTAAAATTTTTTGGGTTGCAAATCTGCATTTAGGCATTTGTGCTGAGACAAGTAACTGGCACAAACCTGACCCTCAGCATACGATATAACCAGAGATCCCAAACCTCACCCTCACTCCTACTCTCAACTCCCATCAGAGGTGATTTGCTGCCTGCATTTGTCAGCACGCTCCATAGAACACTCCTGGGTCTACTGCTGTCTGAGACAAGGCAGCTGAGAGATTCTCACTAAATTCCATGTTTTAGGTAATGAGGAAAAGCTACCATTAGTTTCTAAGGAGTTTTTGCTTGTTTATTTACTCTAAACTCTACTGTGCATTATAGGGCAAGCTCCACATGATTGCTTCCTGATGCAGCAGATTCAAAATCTGGAGGGTTCAAGATTTTACCTTACCATTTCAAGTTCAAGATTTTTTCTTACCATTACCACTGTTAGTGCACCACTGTATTCTGGCACTAGAAAACAATGTCCCTACGTCAGCGAATGGAGGCAAGCTCAGTTATTCCCTGTTTCCCAGTGCTAGCAGCCTGGAACAGCATAGCCTTGTGCAATAGTCTGTGTGGGTTTTCCCTAAAACAAGCTCTAAGGGGCACCTTCTCTCTGCAGGAACAGTTGGCCCACAGGGCAGCCAGGTGGGACCACCTCCACTGGCCTCTTGTTTTCAGCATTCTTCACCCAAATGTCTGCTCCAAAGTCAATCAGCAGCTTCACCAGCTCCACACTGCAATTCCTGGCAGCCATGTGCAGAGGGGAATCCAGGCCCTTGCCGCTGTTCACATTTGCTCCTGGACAGTAAGAGAGGACAAAGAATAATGACAAAGAACAATGACTATACAGTAGCCTATTTTCACTCACTGCACTAGCTGCTGTTTCCCTGAATAACACATAAATGCTGAAGCTGCTCCCAGGGGTGGGCTCCTTTATGCTGGGGCTTGGTGCTACAATTTGCACAAGCACAACTCTCCCTAGCTGAGCAGGAGTGCAGCTGTGACTAAGAAAATGATCCCAGAGGAACGGTGCATGAGGAGGTCCTTCATCCACAGCCCAGCCCATGGATATCTTGAAGCAGGACAAAGATGTAGGTCTACCTGTGGTCCACCTCTGCTTCCCATCCCTTAAAATACATGCAGGGTTTCAACATGCTCTGTACCAGAGGCTTAAGCTGGTGGGATTTACAACTGCCAAATCTGCTAGGGAAAAAATGTGAGGATGGAAAAGTTCTAGAGGCTCTCAGTAGAAGACTGTATATAAGTACCCCTGGTGAGAGTTTCCCCCATTGATTACCCTGGACTAATGGCTCCTAAAACACCCCAAGAAGGGTGAGCTGCAGAACTAATTCAAAATCATTTATAATGTTTTTATAGTACATATTCCCATATATAGGAGGCAGCAAAAAAAGAAAAAAAAAGCAGAAAAAAGAAAATAGTTGCTGAACATTTAATATCTAGATTAATTTGTATTTGACTTCTTCTCCCAAAAGGTCATTGTACTAAATAGTGACCTACCTAAAAGTTGATATACATGATTTTGCTTTCTTTTCCTAAAGTAGCTTTGTTGGTCCATAATTTTTGTGCCAGTTATGTGACTATTTTAGGATACATGGCCCCTTTGGCTAGAAGTATTGTACTACTGTAGATAACAAGAAATTATTTTGTGTAATTATCCAAGCATTTAGACTTACAGCTAGGTTTATGTGATGCAAAACATATAGTGCTAAGCCTTCTTCTGTGTTGGAAATGTTTCAAACTTTTTATGAACTCATTGGAAATTAAAACATGTTTGAATAAATACTATGTAAAAGTGGCTGAGTTAATTGTTTTGAGCAAAGAGGGAGTAAAAGAAAAAATGAAATTTCTTCCTGTCCACTCCAAATAACTGCAGCATCACATGCACAGACACCGGAAAGGATAGTTTGGTCCCAAAGCAGGAGCCCCTCTAAATCTTTGATGCAAAGATAATCCAAAGACAGATATTGCAGGAAACAAAAGTACACCATTCTTTATTTTTCTTTTTACCTGACTCAAGCAGCTTCTTGGCACAGTTCAGTTGCTGGTTCTCACAAGCCACATAAAGCGGAGTACCCAGGTGCTTGATGTTGTGATCCATATTTACCCCACGGGACACAAGGAGCTCGACACATTGCACATGACCTTAAAAGGGATAAAGGAAGAGTAAACTCACAGAGATCAGGCTTCTTTTTTTCAGCACATTCTCTATTGCAGCAGAGTATTTTGGCAAAGATTCAGTGTTTTGTCAGGAGATGGGAGTGTAATACTTTCATCCACTCCAGTGGATCCAGCCAGCACAACAGGAGCTGCAAAGCCACGTTCAGCAAAACAGGCTAAAGCCCTCACATCTTCTCTGACTCATTTGAGATGTCTATGGAAGATGAGATGAATCACTCCATGTTTCTCTCCACTGTTTTTGTGGATAGCCAGGTGTCTCCCTCAAATGTCCTCATTGCAGGCAATGCATCCCCTCCCAGGTGTCACTGCCTGAACTCAGAGGAGCTGACAGCTGAGCTCACCTGCCCTTGGTGAGCAGGAGGGGTGGAAGCACTGCACCGATCATGATGAGACCAACTAGCAAGGCTTTTTACAGGACCCAAACCAAGAAAATTATCTTCTTTATCCTCTCTCCCCCTTCAACACACTGCTAGCAACACAGAAAGGAGGGCTGATGCTAAGGGTTACCTCTCTTAGCAGCTTCATGGATGGGGGATGCCAGGTCACAGGGTGGCTGCAGGCTGGCTCCATGCTCCAGCAGTAAATTCAAGCAAGCCACACTGCCACTGACACAAGTGTTGAACAGTGGTGTGTGCCAGTCAACAGTCACTCCGTTCACCTGGGGGAAAATAACACTATCAGGAAATTTTTTTTTTGTCTTCTTGGTATTTCAAAATTGGTGACAATTAATTAGTTTCTTGGCAGATAATAGGGTTCTCAGTATTTTTTATTTAATTCCATGCCAAAACTCCCCAGTACTTCTGAAGACTGTAACTTTTTATTAACATAATCATTAATTTTTTTTTTAATTTCCCCCAAGTCTCTCCTCCTGCAAAAACAAATTTGATCAGTGCCACTCCAGGGTCTCTCAGGAGTTACCAAATTACCAAGCTAAATGTATGCCCACTTCTCAGTTATCTTAGCTGAAACACACCTCTTCAGAAACAGTCCATTTTTGGCTGAAAGTGTACAGCTGTCCCTCTTAAATTTTAAACTGAAAGGTAATATATGGTAAGGTGATCTATATAAGAATTAATTTTTTTATTAATTATAATTCTGATGTTAGCTTGAAAAGTAGTGGCCATGAGACACCATTTCACCATTTTACTTGCATCTTGTTTCCATTTTCTTCCCATTTTATTCTCAGTTGATCCTAATATTCTTATGCCTGTACTTAAGACTCTGCATATTGATACCAATAAGATTAATGTGCTTAAAATAAAACACACACTTAACTGCTGCAGGATTATAAACCCTTTTCCAGATGAACTTCCCCTTGTTCTTGTAAAAGATGAGAACATTTAATCCTCCTCCAAAGAACAATAATAATGCTGCTTATATCTGTGCTTTTTGGATCGCTTTATTAGGAAGTGCATTTCTTAAGTACCTTAAGCAGAGCTAAGCACAGAGTGTAAATCACAGAGATATTCTGCCATGACATCACCTGGCATTAAAGTGTGGTAATACAACATACTAACCCCAGAGACAATGGTCTGTTCCTCACGTACTCACCTGAGCACCATGTTTTAGCAGGACACTGGCACAGGCGGCATGACCCCCTAGGCAGGCTTCATGGAGGGGAGATACCTGGTCTGCTGTAACAAGATTAACGTCACTCCCCTGATAAGATAATAGAAAATGTCATTACAACCAACTACCAAAACCCCCATACAAAGAACGACAATAAAAAAAACCTAAACAAATCCTTTCTGTCTTTTAAGTTTTGTGTAACCAGACCTTCCTCAACTGCCTGGAGCTATTCATCTCAAATGTAAGCAGATGAAGGGGCTGTGATGCTTTGCCTGGGGTGGATACTGGCACAGCATGCCCGAGGCCAGGCCTTCCACACACTGATAACCAACACAGAAAGCTTGGGGGACTGTCCAATGGGACAATATATCCTCTTAGGAACTCAGAATGATTTGATTTCTACTACACCATGGATAGCAAAATCTGAAATAAAAGAAAACTATGAGCACTTGCTCCTAGAGTTCTTGGCAGGGTCATGACTGCTGCCTTTTTGTATCACTGCTCAAGCCTTCTGACCTCCTGCCCACTGAGACTGATTGCTTGACTGGGTCGAATCCTGAAATGCTCTAGAAGTGTTTTCTGCTCTTTGCCTCAAGACACCCACTGAAGGAATGCCAGCCCCTGCATTAGAAAACATTGGTTTGATTCTAGAATATTTTTAGTTTCTAGCAATGTTGGTGCTCCAGAAGGTTAAGCTGGAAGAGTCTCCAATACCCTTTGGTATTGGAGAGTATTGGTATTTGGAGATGGCCTTTCCATCAACTCCTTCACAGGTTAAACCTAAGGATTTTGAAGAAATCAACTCCTTCACAGGTTAAACCTAAGGATTTTGAAGAAACAAAGCAGTGAAGTTCAGAAACCACTTCTCCCTATCCCTGACCTTCTGGAGTGGGAACAGGGCCCTGGGATATGCTCAGGCACTTCAGAAACAAAAGTGTGGGTGACTGAATGGAAGCCTCACCCAGACTCACACCTGGGTCCAGAGCTGGCCCTCAGCCGGGGCACCAAAATCTGCTCACAGGGACGCACAGAGCTGCAGAGGAGCTGCCCTCAGCCATCCAGAGATCCCAGTGATCACAGTCCCCTGACCTGCACCAAAGTACCACACAGGAGAGCTCAATACATCATCAAATTAGTGCCCAGAGCTTGTGCGGGGCAAGGAGCTCATTGCAGTAAAACAAAAAGTCTGTTGCATTCAGATTTCACTGCAGCCTTGTAAACATGGTTTTGTCACCCTGGAAGTTCCACAATAAAGCACAGACTGCATTCATCCACGGAACAAACCCTGCAGAGACCACATGAACCCAGCAGAGAGGTACCTGTTCAATGAGTTTCTTCAGAGAAAGCAGACGCCCATGGATAGAGGCCTCATGTAATGGAGACCAGTCTGAAATGAAATCTGCATAAAAAGAAACATAGGAAAAAGGCTGAAAACTCTATTTCACCAGCATACTTTACTTCAACTGTGTGACCTCTCTTCTACTATACTTGAGCTGCCAAGCTTTCCTTGGAGCAGATGCTGTGAGGGAGACAGGCGAGAGGATGGTTTCTCTCTGGGGACATTTTTAACTCAACCCATGTTTTCACTGAGCAGCTGTGCTCCCCTTCAGTAGAAAGGAGAGGGATTTGCAGAACATCACCTGGCTCTGGCTGAGCTTCTCTCTCTCTTTGAATTATTTCCAGTGCCTTTGTTTTCACAAGCTCATTACATTTCACCAATTATCTCAAAAGACGTATGTTTTGAAGAGGGTTTGGCTGATCAGTCATTTACTGCTGTTCAGAGCTGGGCTAGAGTCAAAAACACTTGGCAAGAGAAGGGACCAAAGTACAAGGAGACAAACTGTGTTACCTGTTAATTCTGCCTTTCAGTTTTCAGTGTCTGGTGGGAGCGGTGCTTTTTAACTAATAGCTGTGTTCTCTGCATTGTTGAAACCACAAAGTGAGGTACAGCACATATATAATGTGCAAATATTAATGGAGGGAGACCTTCAGTAGTACAGATTTTATGGCTCAGAGCCAACCGACAGCAATAATCCCTCTGGGAGACATTTACATCCCAGCATTCAAAACCCAGTGTCTGCTCTGTGTCAGTGGCCCAGGCTCCCCCTGGGAAGGAAAGGAAGCCTTCACAGAAGGCACTTCGCACAACTCCCAGTGGAAAGACATTTTGCTGCTCTCTGGAGATGTCCCACTCTCCTTCCACTAACCACAGAGAAAACTCCAATGGCCAAGTTGCTGAGGTGCTGAGGTTCTCAGGAACTAAAATAGAGCACATGCCTAGAATGGAATCCTTGACAATGAGAAGGCTGCCTTCAGCAAAAAACCCTAATAAGCCACTATAATTCTTTAAAATAATGTTTACACATAAGCTGATGATGGTAAAGGTTTTAAATGAAAAGAAGGTATATTTAGACTAGATATAAAAATGAGGTGGTGAAATAATGGAACAGGTTGCCCAGAGAGGTGGTAGATGTCCCATTCCTGGAAAGATTCAAGGTCAAGTTGGATGGGGCTCTGAGCAAGCTGGTCTAGTGGAAGATGCTCCTGCTCATGGCTGGGATGTTGGACGAGACAAACTTTAAAGGTCCCTTCCAACCCAAACTAGGCTATGAGTCTACGAATTAGCTTTTAAAGAAATTTGTATTCTTTGTTGTTAGCATTATTTGAGCTCTGCCAGCCTCCTTCTCAACAGGAACAGTTTCATTTAGGTCACAAACATCCTTTGACTTTAGGAAACAGACAGCCAATTCCAGAAGCTGTGGTTCTGGTTCACAAGGATAGCCCAACTAGGCTACAATTATTAAAGCACAGTATTATTAATTGACTAAAATAGCTTTGCTCTAAGTGATGTGTGTCAAATTGATGCTTATCTGACTGTGCTGTTGTTCTTGCTGATCCTGCTTGTGTTACAGCTGGTTGTGTTTCCAGGGTATGTAAAAAGCTCTTCCCCATTTAGAATCAAATGCCATTGCCCAATTTGCATGAGTTATAAGGAAAGTATGTTTACAGAATTCTAAAAATCTAGATTGAAGAACAAGTTTTTTGAGCTGCAACTTGAACTTTTTTTTGGCCACACAAATATAGGCAGGTGTTTGTGCAATCTACCAACTTATGTTATCATCATGTCAGAATTCTGGGTACTAAGAGGGACTTATCCATGTGCGGATTTTGTCCATTCAGTCCTTGCTTGAGAAAAGACAGGTTTCTACTGAAACTCTAAAAAGAGCCAGACCAGCCATCTGTGGACTGGCCATTAGCTTGCAATTTTCCAGGTCTTAACAGTGAATTAAAAGAGTGACCATATAAGCATCAAAAATAAATGTCAGTGAAAAGTAAAGAGGTATGTGCTGACACATAATCTAGCTGAGAGTTCTGTAACTGAGAGAAACTGAGAGTTTTATCCTAGGTGGATGTGGAGTCTTATGGAGTCCATCACACCAGCCTCAGAAACCTTGTAAAGAGGGGTAATTAAGGTCTGACTGATGACTAATTGCAGAGGCATCATTCCAGATCAGCTGCCATGAACTGCACAGCCTCAGGCTGATGTCTCTCCTGCCCTATCTCCATCTGCAGCAAACACCTCAACCCTGAATCAATGCCAGGGAAGCAATACCCCTGGAAGGGAAAGCAAATTTCCCCAGTTTCTGCACCCAGAGCATCACCTTCTAACAAATTACAATATTTCTATTTTCTGACTGCCCCAGGCTGGAACTCGTGTTCCTTGGCTGGAAGAGGAGGAAGGCTACAGTGGATTTCCATGTCCAGCCCACTTCTATGTTTCACAGGAGGCACATTGTCAGAATATAAAAGATCTGTATTTATATTTGATTAAGGCCTAAGCAAATGCCAGTTCCAGCTGACCATGGGCTTTCAAAATCCTGAACTAGTGACTTCCATGAACGTGCTCAGAACACTCTGCCCACCAGAGCTGCTCATGAAGTCCAAGGCCAGGGTATGGGGGTGACACAGCTGTGTTCATTGCATGTACCACCACTGGAACAAGGATTCCTGATTGCCAAAAATATGCTCTTTCACAGGAAAACAAGATCATTTGTCCAAATCAGAAATTTACCCACACCTTAGTCCCCAGGGAGGCTGAGTCAGACCCCAATAGTTCAGCATCTAGACATCCAAGTCCCACCAGCTTTCAGCGGCATTGGGTCACCTAGCTCCCCTTCCAATGCAGAAAATCCCAGCCAGCCCAGAGGTTACATTAAACCTCTGGTCATATTTGATGACATTGCCATCACTTGGGCACATGACACTGGCAGGGTGGTGTGTACAGAGGGAGCCTTATAGCACTAACCACACGCACACAAATTCTGACTGCTCCCTGTGCACAACAGACTTTTCTAGAGCGCTGGTTTTTGTGGTGATGGCTGAAGCTACTTTTTCCAACCTCTGACCATGTGAGGGCATTGCACCCTCTGTGCCTGTCCCCAGGCTGGTTTCCTTCCATGCCTGTCATGCACAGCGCAGCTTGAAAGGGGCTCTGAAGTCCTTTCAGTGAAGGTATGCTATTGCATTCATATTTGTAGACACAAATGCCAAAGACATTACATAGAACCGTATTAAAAATGGTATTTTTCCTATGTAAAGGCTGTCCCTTAAAGTTGTGATACACATAGCCTGAGCCAAATACATTCCTCCTGGGAACTGCCAGCAGAGCTTATTGATTCGGCTAAGAAACACACAGACACAAAAGGAATGGACTGAACGCTGATTTTCAAAGGACTAAATGATCTATGCCCAGCAGTGCACCATGTGGGATTCCCTTCTTCCATCCTGCATTTTGCTGGAACTCATCTTCAGCGTGGACTGGTACTATTTATACCATTAATATCGCTGTGCCTTCCCTCTCACCCCAGCTTCACATTGTGCATACCTGACACACATGAGGAGAGGCAGACTACACAGCAAGATAGACTGATCAGCCTTGCATTGCAGTTTTATGGTCTTAATTTTCTATTTGGTATTAATGGAAACATCCTGAACAGCCCAGGAAAGGAGTGACAACAGTGGAAAGTCACATTTTCTCAATTTACCACACTCCGTCTGCACTCTCCATTAGATGAAGGAGTAACTTCATAGAAACAGAACTACATGGAACACATCCAGCTAAAGTGTTATGTGAAGTTAAATTACCTGTCTTTTTTTACCATGTCATATTTTCAATGGCTCTGGGCCAGACACAAAGCAATGACCAAAATGAGGCCATTTGTCTGAGCAACTGTTTATTATTATGTGCCCACAACAGCACTGGTCACAACAATGCCATTGCAGAAGAACCCAGTAGGGTTGGTGGCTCAGCCTGGACAACACCACTTAGGTCTGCTAATCTTAAAGACAAGCAGAAAGGATAAGAGATAAAGGAAAAAAGGAAAAAGAAGAAGAAGAAGAAGGAGAACACAAAAAAGCAAAGCAAAACCTAAAATAATCAAAAGAATGGAGAAAAGAAAGAAGGAAAGTAAGGACAAGGGGAATGAAAAGAAAGAAAAAGAAAAGAGGAAGTGAACCAGTGCTGAGCTTCTTGCTGGCACTAATTTAAGTCAGACATGCCACATTGAAACTTATTTTTCAGTGTGCTGCGGACCAAGTGATTCATTTTTTTATGCTTGCACAAACTGCAGTACAAAATCAAACACTCTTTTCTATGATATACATGAGAAGCAACCAAAATTTCAGTATC
Source organism: Origma solitaria (assembly GCA_013397895.1). Lineage (NCBI taxonomy): Eukaryota > Metazoa > Chordata > Aves > Passeriformes > Acanthizidae > Origma > Origma solitaria. The sequence goes on from VZRL01006422.1 coordinate 76,111, forward strand.
AAACAGAAACAGCTCTTTTAATCCCCTCAGAAGTACAAAGGCAAGGGGGTGGTCTGTGGTACTGGCTGTGGACACGTCCTGGAAGCAGGACACGGGGAGCGGCAGCCTCTCCATCTGCCCCTGCCCTTCGGTGCCCCGGCAGAGCTGAGACTCGTGGCCAGGCAGGAGTGTCACTTACCCCTCATCAGCGGGTTCGACGGAGACGCTGCCGACGCCTGGCCTCCAACTCCTTGCAGCTTGCTGGCATTTCCATTTGTTCTCTCATCATCCATCTCAGCCCTGTCTGCCCAACTGCTGTTTTTTCACTTTGTGGTTGGTTTCCAGAGTTCAAATTCCATCGTCCGCGGCGAGCCCCCAGCGGCGGCAGCGATCTCTGGAACAGGCTCCGCACGCATGAGCCGGGCAGAGCTCGCCGCAGCCCGGGACGTGGTGCCGGCGGCTCTCCGGGCAGAAACTCGAGCACCTGGGCTGGGATTTAACAAAACAGCTCCCGGGCTGCGCTGGTCGGCAGCCAGCGATCCAGCCAAGCGAGAGATGTGCCTGATGTCACATCCTCTCCAACGCGACGCCCAATCGGGGCGCCCGCCGCTCGTTTTTATCAGGAAGGAAATTCTTCGTTTGCCAAAAAAACAAGACAGAAAGAGCCAGTTCAACAAGTTGAGGGAACTCTGCCTGCAGGGGATGCGCGGAGGGCCCCGCTGCCCGGCCAGGGCTTTGCAGCAACTCGGCTGCGCCCATGCGAAAGCTCCGCGGGGCTGTGCGGAGCGCTGCGGCTGAGAGCGCGGCGGAGCTGATCCGCTGCTGCTCGGCACCGAGCCCTGCCTGTCCCTTGGAGCGTAAACCCGCTAATGCTCGGTACCGAGCCCTGCCTGTCCCTTGGAGCGTAAACCCGCTAATGCTCGGTACCGAGCCCTGCCTGTCCCGCGGACCCCGAACCCTCTGCTGCTCGGCACCGAGCGCTGCCTGTCTCGCGGACCCCGAACCCACTAATACTCGGCACCGAGCCCTCTCTGTTCCCCGGACCCCGAACCCTCTGCTGCTCGGCACCGAGCCCTGCCTGTCCTGCAGACCCCGAACCCTCTGCTCTCGGCACTGAGCTCTGCCTGTCCCCCGGACCCCGAACCCTCTGCTGCTCGGCACCGAGCGCTGCCTGTCTCGCGGACCCCGAACCCACTAATACTCGGCACCGAGCCCTCTCTGTTCCCCGGACCCCGAACCCTCTGCTGCTCGGTACCGGGCGCTGCCTGTCCCCCGGACCCCGAACCCATCTCCGCGGGACTGCGCTTCCCGCCCGGGGCCCCGCGCTCCCGGCGTGGAGGGGACATTGCAGCCCTCTGCGGGCTCGTGTCCTTTCCCCCTGCTCATGGGATTTCACTGAATCACAGTCACGCCATGAGTTTTGTACCAAAACAGTGTCCTTTGATTTTTAAGCAATTTCTCAGCCCAAACAAACCATCGCAAACCGAACGGGAAAAAAGATAAAGAGCCTCCGCCTCATTTATCTGGGTGTGTTCGCAAAAGTTCTGTTCTCACAGATCATCTCCTTTTGCACTATTTTCCTTCGCAATTTAGTATAATTTACAAGCACAAAATCCTTTCTCTGTCACCAAATATTTGCCCATTTGTGTACAACTGCGAGTAGGCAGAACTTCCATGCAAATTCTTTTTGTAATTTTTTTTCCTCTGTAGCAACTAAAGCAAAATTTGTGTTTGTATATTTGGGATTCTGAGTTGTTAACAGTGGTCTGATTCTGATCCTAACTCAGCTGAGCCTAGGAAACCTGGTTTCAATTTTATTTGTCTCTGTAACACATGCCAGAGATCTGGAATCATATTTTGGGTTTCTTTGTCCATATCTTTAAAAAATAATCATTTATACTAAAAGATGTAAACAGCAGCTGAACATCATCCACAAACCTTGCCAGCAGGGAATCTGTGACAGCCACCTGGGCACAGGTGAGGACAGGGCCAGCCTTTTCCATGGCTCTCCTTGCTGAATGCATCTTGGCTCCTGGGTTTGGCTTCTCATGATGAATGCAAGTTGACGTTTTGATCTGCTGGGAAATTACATTTGTGTCTCACCCATTTCCACACTACAACTGTTGTGGGGAAAATCTGTAAACAGAGGAAGTGGTGCAAGTATTGATTTTGAGAATTAATACGTTAAAGGAATGGAATAACAGCTTTTCCCCTTTAGTGTTGCTTTAGTTTAGAGGCTAGGTTGCCACATCTTATGTATGATCATGTCTCTAGCAGATCTAGTATTAACAACCATGTCAACAATTCCACCACCAAAAGGAACCAGCATATGCATCCAAATATGTGTGCTCAGAGCTGTGTTGTCATCTTCTCTGATGACCAAGCAGATAAATGCAGTAATGACCAGAGAGATCGAGTACCTCAGGAAGTTTGCAGATGACATGAAGTTGAATGGTGCAGTTGACGCTCCTTAAGGACAGGATGCAATCGAGGGGCACCTGGACAAACTTGAGGAGTTGGCCTGCAGGAACCTCATGAGGTTCAACACATCCAAATGCAAGGTGCTGCACCTGAATCAGGGCAATCCCAGACATGAGCACAGACTGGGAAAAGTCGTGGGGAGCTGCCCTCGAGAGAAGGACCTGGGGGTTCCTACAGATGCTGGACATGAACCAGCAGTGTGTGCTTGCAGCCCAGAGGGCCCATGACATCCTGTGCTGCATCAAAAGCAGAGTGGCAGGATGAGAGAGGGGATTCTGCCCCTCAACTCTGCCTCATGAGACCCCACTGGGTGTCCTGCATCCAGCTCTGGGATCCTCAGCACCAGAAAAACATGGACTTGTTGGAGTGGGTCCAAAGGAGGACCACTAAGATGATCAGAGAGCTGGAGCACCTCTCCTATAAAGAGAAGCTGAGAGAGCTGGAGTTGGTCAGCCTCGCTGTGACCTTCCACTACCTTAAAGGTGCTTATAAAAATGAGGGAAAGGAACTTTTTATATGGGCGGATAGAGACAAACCGAATGTCAGTGGTTTTAGATTGATAGAGGGCAGATTTAGATTAGATGTTAGGGAGAAATTCTTTACTTGGAGACTGTTGAGGCACTGGAAAAGTTGCCCTGGGAGGCTTTGAATGCCCCATCCCTGGAAGTGTTCAAGGCCAGATTAGATGGCTCTCTGAACAACCTGATCAAGTGAGTGGCAACCCTGCCCATGGTAGGGCCTTGGAACTCGATGAACTTTAAGGTCCCTTCCAACCCTATCCAGTCTGTGATGACAGCTGTGCTCCTCTGACTTACATTTGAGATGCCCTTACGCTGATATGCAGCCAAATTACAGCACAGAGTAGATAGAAAATGCAGAGATCAAGAGTTTGATGGACATAAATTATTTCTTGAGTTCTTGCTTCAGCTGTCAATTCGGACATGCCTGCAGAGGCAGCGTGCTAGCTTTGGCCTTGTGTGGCAAATAGCATTGGTCACTAGAATAGTTTTACCATCTAGAGCCACTTCCTTCTTAAGCATCGTTTTGATGTGAATAGCATCATCGAGTGAAATTAAACTCCTCAAATATCACATCCCAAATCCAGGGGATTCCTACAGAGTGTTCTCAGCCTTGCTGAGAGCTGGAATATGCAAGAAGGCTTTGATTAATTTCATCTCCTTTGTTGCTGATCTTTTTTGGAAGCAAGCTGAAAATTCTCCAGTAAAAAGGGAACATGTTTTAACATCAACCTGGATCTCAGGATAAACATCACAGAACTTCACATACAGATTAGGAACAGCTTACACAACACAGAGGCACACCAGAGCTTTTAAGAATTACAATACTATTTTCCATTTAAATGGCAATTACACCCTCAAATTCTACATAAACAGGCCTAGCTACAGAAATTACTTTATCGTTATCCAAGTGCAGCCATCCTGGGTGGATAAAAGTGCACAGTAAAGTGGAATCTACAATATTTAATACTACTTTTTTCTGTTTACAGCATGTCTTATAAAAGGAATCACTTTCTTTTTCCTTCTTCAAAAATGCTTTTTTTTTGGCAAGTAATTCAATGGAATGTTCTGCTATCTTAGTTCTTTTTTTCTTCCACTTGCTAATCAGTTTTTTTAATTGTGCAGATAAATTTTATTACAATTTTATTATTATTATTATTAGCACAAATATTGCTACAAAAGTGAAAATGCACTGCTGGTAAATCTCTCTTGGCATGAAAACTCGGCATTGGTTTCTGAGGATGCAAACCACAGAATTACAGAAAGTGTTTGGACAAGTGGACACAAAGTGTAAGATTTATTCAATTTAACTTTAGAATCAGGGACAGAAATCCTAGCTTTTCCTTAGCGCTGATGAAGAAATATAGGCATTTTCAAACCATTATTTGTCTCACCTATTTTAGATGCCTATTCTGGGAGAACACTTACTGGAACTTTAGAGTCAGCCTTCACCAGCTGTAAAAGGGAACCCTAAATCACAAGCAGAGAACATGTAAACAGCTGAAACCCACTTTAAAATATGACTAAATTCCCAGCCAAGTGTCCCAGCCCTGACACCCCAAGCGCTGTCCCGTGCTGTGTACTGCACAGCCACGGGGTGCCACAGCTCGGGGTGAAACACCTTCAGTCCAGAACAAGGCCAGCATTGCCTGGTGCCTGAGCCACAGAACCTCAGCTTTGGAGTGTCTGTACCTCCAAGGGCTTTGACAGAGAGCTCAGACAGATTTGGCTGCGCTGATCCAAGCTGTTGCTCCCTGCCTGGCTCCTGACTTTCAGCAGAGATCAGCCAATACAAGGGACGGCAGCCCTGGCCACAAAGTGATGCCACAGCTGTCTCAGTACACAGCCCATTGTGTCAGCTCAAAAACCTGTGAAAGCAGTTTGCTTCTCCAGCCTGTAAACTTCAGCCCTGAGACACTAGCACATGCCACATCCTCCTCTAAGGCAGTGATTTCCAGCCAGTGAGCAAGGCAAAAATCTGGGACAGCCATGTTTTAAATCACAGCAGTTAAATCTGCCAGAACTTGCCCACAGGAGTACTAAACCACTGGCATCATTTCCAAAGGTACCTGGGTTTTCTTTNGGTGCTTATAAAAATGAGGGAAAGGAACTTTTTATATGGGCGGATAGAGACAAACCGAATGTCAGTGGTTTTAGATTGATAGAGGGCAGATTTAGATTAGATGTTAGGGAGAAATTCTTTACTTGGAGACTGTTGAGGCACTGGAAAAGTTGCCCTGGGAGGCTTTGAATGCCCCATCCCTGGAAGTGTTCAAGGCCAGATTAGATGGCTCTCTGAACAACCTGATCAAGTGAGTGGCAACCCTGCCCATGGTAGGGCCTTGGAACTCGATGAACTTTAAGGTCCCTTCCAACCCTATCCAGTCTGTGATGACAGCTGTGCTCCTCTGACTTACATTTGAGATGCCCTTACGCTGATATGCAGCCAAATTACAGCACAGAGTAGATAGAAAATGCAGAGATCAAGAGTTTGATGGACATAAATTATTTCTTGAGTTCTTGCTTCAGCTGTCAATTCGGACATGCCTGCAGAGGCAGCGTGCTAGCTTTGGCCTTGTGTGGCAAATAGCATTGGTCACTAGAATAGTTTTACCATCTAGAGCCACTTCCTTCTTAAGCATCGTTTTGATGTGAATAGCATCATCGAGTGAAATTAAACTCCTCAAATATCACATCCCAAATCCAGGGGATTCCTACAGAGTGTTCTCAGCCTTGCTGAGAGCTGGAATATGCAAGAAGGCTTTGATTAATTTCATCTCCTTTGTTGCTGATCTTTTTTGGAAGCAAGCTGAAAATTCTCCAGTAAAAAGGGAACATGTTTTAACATCAACCTGGATCTCAGGATAAACATCACAGAACTTCACATACAGATTAGGAACAGCTTACACAACACAGAGGCACACCAGAGCTTTTAAGAATTACAATACTATTTTCCATTTAAATGGCAATTACACCCTCAAATTCTACATAAACAGGCCTAGCTACAGAAATTACTTTATCGTTATCCAAGTGCAGCCATCCTGGGTGGATAAAAGTGCACAGTAAAGTGGAATCTACAATATTTAATACTACTTTTTTCTGTTTACAGCATGTCTTATAAAAGGAATCACTTTCTTTTTCCTTCTTCAAAAATGCTTTTTTTTTGGCAAGTAATTCAATGGAATGTTCTGCTATCTTAGTTCTTTTTTTCTTCCACTTGCTAATCAGTTTTTTTAATTGTGCAGATAAATTTTATTACAATTTTATTATTATTATTATTAGCACAAATATTGCTACAAAAGTGAAAATGCACTGCTGGTAAATCTCTCTTGGCATGAAAACTCGGCATTGGTTTCTGAGGATGCAAACCACAGAATTACAGAAAGTGTTTGGACAAGTGGACACAAAGTGTAAGATTTATTCAATTTAACTTTAGAATCAGGGACAGAAATCCTAGCTTTTCCTTAGCGCTGATGAAGAAATATAGGCATTTTCAAACCATTATTTGTCTCACCTATTTTAGATGCCTATTCTGGGAGAACACTTACTGGAACTTTAGAGTCAGCCTTCACCAGCTGTAAAAGGGAACCCTAAATCACAAGCAGAGAACATGTAAACAGCTGAAACCCACTTTAAAATATGACTAAATTCCCAGCCAAGTGTCCCAGCCCTGACACCCCAAGCGCTGTCCCGTGCTGTGTACTGCACAGCCACGGGGTGCCACAGCTCGGGGTGAAACACCTTCAGTCCAGAACAAGGCCAGCATTGCCTGGTGCCTGAGCCACAGAACCTCAGCTTTGGAGTGTCTGTACCTCCAAGGGCTTTGACAGAGAGCTCAGACAGATTTGGCTGCGCTGATCCAAGCTGTTGCTCCCTGCCTGGCTCCTGACTTTCAGCAGAGATCAGCCAATACAAGGGACGGCAGCCCTGGCCACAAAGTGATGCCACAGCTGTCTCAGTACACAGCCCATTGTGTCAGCTCAAAAACCTGTGAAAGCAGTTTGCTTCTCCAGCCTGTAAACTTCAGCCCTGAGACACTAGCACATGCCACATCCTCCTCTAAGGCAGTGATTTCCAGCCAGTGAGCAAGGCAAAAATCTGGGACAGCCATGTTTTAAATCACAGCAGTTAAATCTGCCAGAACTTGCCCACAGGAGTACTAAACCACTGGCATCATTTCCAAAGGTACCTGGGTTTTCTTTGGAAAGCTGCTGTGAAGTCTTTGAGCTGACATGAAGTGGAGAAGTTTTCCCTTGGAGAAATTATTAATACTCTCTGGTTCTTGTATCCCTAATTTCCTTTCCTCAAATCAAGTCTCTCCTCCAGAGGCTTTCCTTCTTTTACAATTTTTCTGACATGAAATGTTTTCATTTTCCTTCCTCTCACCCTCACAGAAACTTCCCTTTGCAAACATCCCGTCAGCCTGGCTGGGGACCAGACAGACCTCTGCAAGTAACTGTTCCCTTCTGCAGGATGGCCAGTTTACTTCACAAGAGACTGAATAGAAACAAACAAACCCTGCAGAAAGTAGCAAACACAGCTTGGTGTCAGTAGCACCTGGATCTGTGCTTTACCTCATTGCAGGTGTGCAGAAACACCAAGATTTCCCAAGGAGCAGGACAAAGTCTGCATGAGAGCTTGCAAATAAAGTTATTGTATTTTCTTTGTGGCAAAGATGGGATTAGGGGAATTCTCCTCACAGAGAGAAAAGCAACAACAATCGATTTTACAGCATGTGGTGCCAGTTGTCTCTCTGTGAACATCTGTGTAGGCATCTTCATATGTTACAAAATATATCTTGGCATTGCTTTCTGAACTGGATTTAAAACATACACTCCTGCTCAGGCAAAAAGAATCCAAACCCTGAAAGCTGGTGGGTTTAATTTTAGTTTTGGTTTTTTGGGGTCATTTCCTAAATCATTGTGATTTCTATCATTCTTGGGGTGTTTTTCGTCCTGTCTCATGGGCTTCAGTCATGGCTGCCCACACTTCCAGGTGAATAGTGTGGTGAAATATTTCATGTGACAAGTACACAGCAGCGAGCAGACAACTCAGTGTAACAACAGCAAAAGCTTCAGCCTGGTACTTGAGAGCTGTGCTGGTTTTTCATCAGTCTGCCAGCATTTGGCAGACTGTAAGGTAGTCTTGTCCAATACCAACTTTTAAGTGAAACCCAAATCCAGGCATAGAGCAGATTTCAATTTCTCTTTCTTCCTCTTTTCTAACTTCTCATTATTAGTTTTGAAAGACAGTGGGAATTCTTTGGTTTGCTGGAAAATCTTTTTCATTGCCGAACTTTCTAGTATAAAACAGCCATTTCTGAAGAAAGCAAAATTACTTCCTCGAAGACATTAATTTTGTCAGAAAAATTGCATTTTTAAAAAAAAAAAAGTTATTTTAGTTTTCTACTAATCCCAGTGTGGAGAAAACCCAAATGCAGCACAGGAAGCTCAGAGCCACAGAGGTCAGCGGGGCTGGTCCTGCTAAGCAGAGCTCATGTGGCAGGTCCCACACACAGCATGTTCCCTCCGTGGTGGGTCTTCCCAAACAAAGCAACCTTCCGTGCCTTCCTCTAGTTGCTGTCTCTTCCCACTGCTTATCAGTGCCAGGAGCAACAGCAGTAACAGCTGAGGAGTATTGGACAGACAAATGGAATGGTGAAAAAGACTTATGGGATGGAGGTATCTAATTTAGGGTCTACCTGGTACTTCTGTGCCCCAGTTTCACTGGGGTTAGATGTTCACCGCTTATCAAGCACATTACATTGCAATAAGCTCTTCCACCCATACTCACAGGCTGCTTTCCAGACCTTGGAACTCACCTCCAGAAACTTCCCTTAAGTGGCACATGTTTTCGCACTCCTTCATGTGGTGGGAACAGCCAGCACATTCCAGCTGTTCTCACAGCTGTGACCTCTCAGGAGCTCCCCATGGGGAAGGCTGCCAACACCTTATCACTTCTACAAAATGCAAGATGTGGGCTTGCACAAAAGTTAGCTCATGATCTCCTAAACCTTTGTTCAGAACTGGAACTTCTGTTTGCTTCCAAAAATAGGCTGCAGAAAGTGACAGTGCCAGCTCAACTGCTTGGGCAACAATGGCAGACAAAGAAAATGTCCCCAGACCCTGCATCTGGTTCTGTTCCCTCCAGCATCCCATTTTCTTTTGGTAAAGATTGTTAGCATATTACTAAGGTGGGTGAAATTTCTCGGCTCCCTGAACAATATTCGTGTCTCCCTGCCCTGCTCCTGGAAGATGGCCTTTGGTGCAGTGGAGAAGAGGGTGTGTAGAATAGTCAAGCCCGTAGGATCTGAACTGTTCCTGACATTACCTTCAGTTCTAAGAAATCCACTCACCTGGTGTCAGAGAGATTAGCTGCTCAGATCAGGAGCTGTCTGTATTTTTTGTGTTGAAAATGCAAATTTGGGACTGCAGTAAGCAGCTATCTACAGCAGTAGTGTGCCTTGGTAGAAGTTTCCTTTGCTGTCCCCAAGCACAGCTTGGCTTTTGTTTTGCATGAGGCTGGAAATCCTCTGAAACAGCCAGCGGATGCTGATTCACAATGCCAATGTTGTAAAAATAAGAGTTTCCCTTCCTAAAGGATTGTGAGCTGAGCACAGTGACAAATACACAAGTTTTTTCTTAGTACCACATCCAACTGGGCCACTTATCTGAATATCTGATCTTGCTGCAGATGGGAAACCACCTCTGGAAAATGATGTACAGAGTGAGGGCTTACCTGAGGCATGGAGATTGAAATGGTGGCAGGGCTGCCTGAGCTTCCCTTTCCCCGAGCTGTGGGACACCCCTGGTGCACAGCAGGCTCCAGACAGCCTCTCCCAGGGCTGCACCTAACCTGGCGTGGGCCACTCCACATCAGGTGCCAGGGTCATCCTCCGTGTCCCAAAGCAGGAGTGACAGACCGTCCCCAGGACAGCCCTTTTGGGGGTGGTGGGCAGGGACAGGTCACAGCCAGCTCTTGCCCTGGCAGGGCTGCAGGGCAGGGAGGGCCAGACCCATGTGCATCCCCAGAGCCCACACATCCCCTCAGACTGCTTGGAGGGGCTGCTTCTCCACACACCTGCCCTCTTCAGAGCACACCTGGGAGCTGTCTGCACATGCACACCACAAAACAAGAGTTCTCTAATTCATTCTGCAGCTTGAAAAGGGGATTATTACTTTTTCATCACCTATTCTTGTGGCTGCACTGGGGCAGGCATCTGAAGATCTGGAACAAGCCCCTCACTCAACTTTTAATTTCTTCATTTCTTCTGATGAAAAAGTTTGCTAGGATTTGTACTAGAAAAGAGTATTTTCTGTTAAAATTTACCAAGGATGAGCCTTTTTAGTCACATGCCTGAGACACATTAAAAAAACCCAAAAAACCAAAGATCCCTAATGAGTAATTTAATGGTCAATGGCAACACTGTATTTTTTAAAAAGCCCAGGTGTTTCTCAGCCATTTACAGTGGATGAATAGCAGACAGGGAAATTTTCTGCATAGTAAATAATTTCAGCTCAAAGACTTTAATAAATATCAAACGAGGTGCCACCCTGTTAGGTACCACCAGAGCAGCTGTGGTGCCCTGCAACAGTGGCTGCCCACAGTGAGTGGGAGGGGACTGTTTTGGGGGTAAGACTGGAAAGCTTTTGAGAAAAAAAAGCAGTGTCAGCTCGGGGGGAAACATCTTGCCCTCCCTACACCAACAGCCTGTGGGAACCTGTCTGTGGAAACAACCTGCTGTTAACTTTTGCTTGTTGGCATTGTTTTAGAGGAATGTTTCACTGATGTCTTGGAAATTCCCAACCCAAAAAATCTGTTTCTCAGTCACTGCAATTATTCAGAATGCCACGTTTCATATGTAAGCCTCACTGTGAATCTGTAGTGATCCTGAAAGCACAAATAGCGAAGAAAAATTATCACATTCATTAATTAGGAGCTCTTCTGGGATATTTGGGGATAAGTGGTCTTTGACAGGTACTCAGTAAGGAAAGGCACAAAGCTGCTGGGACAAAGCTGATGCTTTTTTGTACACATTTTGTTCCTGCTCCAGGCAGCAGGAACTCACCCTCTGAAATGGTTGAGCAAACATCTCCCTGTAGGGTAATGAGATACAAATAATAAGCAAAGTATGAGCCTCTGGACCAATGGCCTTAAAAATATTTCTGCTTACTTACATTGTGATGGACACAGAATGAAAAGGGAATGCTAGTTTTTAGATAGTTTGAGGAGTATAATTTTTTTTTTGTTTTAATGCATAAAACGTGAAAAAATATGTCTCATTTCCACTGTTAGTAAAACCTATCACCCTCATGGGGATTGATAAACCAGCCTTCAAAGAAGTTCAGGGTTACTGTCACTGCCTATAACAATTTGTTCATTGTGACCAGAGTAAAATAGGTATTTAGTCAGCACCTAGTGCAAGAAAAGTGCAGAGAACAATAACAACCCCACCCCCACCACCTCCCCAAAAAAAAAAAAAAAAATCATTTGGAATTTGTGAAGCTTCTGGAGAATTATAGGGGCAACATAAAATGAGTAAGTCATAAAACCTGTGGAGTCTTTAATTCTTCTCTTCCTCAAACAAAAACCCCACATTTCACTCACAAACATTCCTAGGCAAAAAAAAAAAAGTTAGAACAAGTTTTCTCTGGAAATCTCTACATCTCCCTCCCTTCCCGTTTCTACACTGTTAGGGCATGTTAACCTCCACAGCCGGCAGGTAGATCTGGCAAAAAATGAAAAAATGAACCATTCACACAAAAGTATACTGCTAGCAAGTCCCTGGTAAAATACAGCTAAAAATATGACAGGATGCTGCAAAATTCACAGATTCATAGAATGGTATGAATTGCAAGAGACCTTAAAGATCATCTAGTTCCAAACTCCCTGTCATAGGCAGGGGCATCTTCCACTAGAGCAGGTTGCTCAAAGCTACATCCAGCCTGGCCTTGAACATTTCCAGGTGCTCTAAGGAGCTCCACCATTCCACGGTCACTGCAGCCAAGGCTTCCCTTGAGTTCCACATTCTCCATCAGTATCTCCTTCTTGGTGAGAACAAAGTCCAGCACAGCGCAGCACCTCTCCTTATTGGTGCCTCTGTCACTAGGAGAAGGAAGTTATTAAAAATGCATTCCAGGAACTTCCTGGTTTGCCTGTGCCCTACTGTCTTGTCCATCCGACAGATACTGGGGGAGTAAAAATTCCCCATGAGGAATTGGGCTAGTGAGTGTGAGCCTGACCCTGTCTATAAGGGCCTCATCCATTCAGTCTTCCTGGTCAGGTGGCCTGTAACAGCCCCCACTCTAATGTCCCTACCCTCTTTTAATCCCAGCCCAAAAGATGTCAGTCAGCTTCTCATTCACACCCCGGCAGAGATCCATGCACTCCAGCTGGTCATTGTGAAACATAGGGTTTTCTTTTAGACACTTAAATGTAGAGATTTTAGATAAAAGTTAGTTCTGTTAAAGTTAACTAGAATAGGAAAAGACACAGAACTCAGCTAGAAAGAAATTAATGATTAAATGTAGAGTAGCCCTTTGATTATTTGATATTTACTCAGCTGTGCTTAGAATAGACAATTAATAATCCTAAGAAAAGAGGTTCAAAGGAGAGCCTAGACAGTTACAAATTCTGCCCAGATGCAACCTACTTAGAAGCAATAGAAGAGAGCATTGGGAGTTTTCCAGGGTCAAATGTGTTGTCAAAAATCAATGAAGTAAGAAGGTCACACTGATGAAGACTCATATTACTTCATCAAAAGCAGCCCTCAGACCCAAATTAACAACCACCGACCCAATTCCATTGCAGGAACTGCACATGCTTAATAACTTCTTGCTAATTTCCATACGAAGCAGGGAATGGGAGGCGCTTATGCTATGAATATGTATCTGTATTTTAAATATGCATTATTGTTATAGATAAATAAGCTTTGTGTTGCATTGTTACTTTGGAGCTGTACATTTGGGAGCTATCCCTGCAGCTCTCCGGCGCTGAAATAAACATACACTTTCTAACCTTAACAAGTTAGAGAGTCTTTGTCCGTCTCAGGTGGATATCGATATTAGATCTATATCCGCATTTTAATAATTCAATTGACATAGAGGGAGGCACCTCCTCCACATCTCCTCTGCCTGCCCTTCCTAAAGAGCCTGTATCCTTCCCTTCCAGCATTCCAGTCACAGGAGCCATCCCACCACATCTCCATGATGACAGGGAGATCATAGACCCTGCAGGTCTGCCCACATCTGTAACTCATGTTGTTTATTCCCAATGCCACGCATGTTTGCATAGAGAAATTTAAGTTGGGTGCTGGATGAAGCTGGCTTACTATCTGGAGAGGGGAGAATTCCTTTGTGCTGCACTTCAAGTGCTCTACTGATTCATCTCTCTACCCCCTTTCAGATTTTGTTCTCTGCTGAATAAACAGATTGTTTTATTCTGCAATTCATGATACCCTTTATTGAAGATTTTTCAATTCTAAACCTGACATAGTTTTCCATTTGTTTGCAATGTGCATCATGAGTTTCTAGGAAGAGTATAAAATTTAAGAATAAAGGAATTTTCAAGAAATAAAACTCAGATTAGGTAGAAGATCTGTGTGGAATAATCTGTAATTGACAATAATATATAATATATCTCATGCAGAACATTAGAAAAAAAACACAGTGAGGAGCAATTGGCATGGGGGAAATGCTAATTTTTGAAAAAAAATTACACAAAGGCATCAGGAACCATCACCCCAGAATACAGGCCAGACAGATTTTTCAGCTAAGAGTCAGCGAATGTATTTCATTTTCATTCTTATCAGACTTGCCCTAAGGTGGGACACACCACCAGTATTTTCAATACAATAAAGCCTGGAGGGGTGTTAAATGCCAATAGCAGAGATGTGCTGCAGGAGGAGGTCAGGTTTGGGACAGAAAGGTGCTGGGCAGCCCCTGTGGCTCATGTCCTGCAGAGGAGACTGCGAGTGGAGGGCAGAGAGTGGCACAGAGGGGACACTGTCCCCATTTGCAGGGCTTTGCACAGGGGCAGCACAACATTTCCTTCTAGCATGTGTGGAGAGAAGAAATCTAAATGCCTTGAGGAGGATGTTGGCCAGGCTCAAGTTCCCTGGGGGAAGACAGAGTCAGGAGGAGATGATCCTCCTCTCCCACGGCCTGAAGCAGCACAGGCGAGTCCCATCACAAGAAAGAGCAGCCAGGTGGATGGATGGACAGACAGCCAGCCTCCCTCACAGCCTGCATCTGCCTGCGAAGATGGGATGTTGGCACCTCCAGGCAGACAAGGGCAACACTCCTACAGTGTAACAACAAGCTTCAGCAGTCTAGTATTTCCCTACACATTTTAATTTCACTCTCTGAATGACAGATTGAGCTGGACAGACAGAAATTCAGGGACTGAATCAGTTGAGTCCTGGAGAGGATGGAGGATTGTTAAATGCCAGTAGCAGAGCTGCACTGTAGGAAACAGAGGTCACCTGGAACCCAACAGGCTGGTCAGGAGATCAAAACACAGATAACTTGGGGCCAAATCCGAATGAAACTTCTTTCCCTACCTCCCTTAAGAAATATTGTTTACAAAACCCTCCCAAAATGTGTCTGCCTATTTATATTCACTGTTGTATGTCCCCAAGGACATGGCCCATTGACCAGAGTGCTTGTGGAGAAAACTCTGGGAAAAATTGCTCTCAAGCTCCAGTGCTGCATGAACACGGTGGCCAGCACAGCCCTGCTCCCACAAGGATGCCTCAGCTGAGGAGCAGGACATGTGCCATGGGATTTACACCCTTCCCTGAAGCTGTGTACATAGGGGAGGACCTCAGCACAGCAGCCTGGTGAGCCAGGGAAATAGCACTTCCAACAAGGAGATAGTCTGGTCCTCATTGGGATGCCTCTGTTGAAGACTTAGATTTCTCAAGGAGGAAATGAAAAAACATTTTCTTAGTGACAGAGAAGAAATAAGAGAAAGTTCATCAGGAGACACACCCTTATGAACAAGAGCTTAGTTGAGAAAAGTGGAGACAAGATACAATGGGACTTTAAAAAGGACTGCAAAGATCTTTGGAGACATAGGAATGCAGTGGAAGAAAGAATGTTGACATGAAGACTGATCTGATACAAAGCCCATCTGATTTTGTTTTGTTTTGGATTGTGAGCAATGATAGACATGCACTGAATAATGAATGATGACTTGAAATAAACATCTGATTAGGCAGAGATCTGTGAACTCCTCACCACTGGCATTTCTGACTCCACACTGGATCTCTGGTACCAGATGACTAAGAAAACTGAAACATTGAGAACAATAAAGGAAGTATTTTGGGTTTATATTGCACATCAGAACATATTTTAGCCACTCCTGCAGCAACTTTAGGGCTAGGGAGCATTCATAGCCCAAGCTTGTGCTTTACATTGCAAGTCTGTACTCAGAATCAGTGAGTGTCTGTGCAGAAAAACTTCCTCTGCTGATGAGTGGAAAAAATTTCCCAGTAGCAAGCATATTGTGTAGCCACTCCTCTTGAAATACACAGCACTTTCCACTGCAGCAGACAGCCCTGGCAGCTGTCAGGGGTAAAGTCATAGGGATGCTGAATAGCAGTGGACATTGCAGCACATAAAAATGTCTGTGTCCCCAGGAAAACCATACTTTACCCAAATAACTGGTTTCACTCAATGAGCATAGAATGACAGAGAAGACACTACTTGTTTTGAAGAAAAGAGACCTTGTGAGATGAGTTAGCCCTTCTTCTACCTGCAGAAAAGCCACTGACAGATGTTTTCCAGACTCATTCTGAAAAGTCACCAACAAGACTCAATAGCCTCATAGAAAATTGTCCCAATCTTTCCCTATCCTAACATGAGACGGCATGTTTGCAAAAAAAGTTAAATACCTCCTCCAGCTGTTTCCTCAGTACTTTCATGCATTGTTATAACACAAAGCACAGTCAATGAGAATTAAATTGATAACTTAATATTTTGAGATAAGAGCAAGAAAGCCTGGGTAAAGTTTCTAATGAAATTTCTTAATCTCAGGATTTTTGAGCTTCTCTTCTGATTTATTAAGGCTATGTTCCTGACAGACTCTGATACACAGAATTTCAGAGAGAATGATGTCTGTAGGAAGAAGGAAAGGTAAGGTGATTTCTTGATGGGAAGCTAATATCAAGAATAAATATAGGGCAGCTTCTCCTGCTTCTTAAGATAAACCTTTCTGAGAGGCTGAGTAGACTTTGCATTTTCCTAATGGAGATACATTTTTTCAATTTAAAATCCCATGCAAGTGAAATACTGCTTTCATTGATAATTGCAGCAGGAAATCAATTCAGCATTACACACTCTGAAATAGATCCCATAAATTACCTTAGTCCCTTGATTGCAGTGCAAGTCTGACAACTCACACAGTTGAGGCTCTGTCTATTTAGATAGCAGATGGTATTCTCACTGCCACTTTATAAGCAAGCAGAGCAGGTGAATTTGCAGTAAAGAGAGAACTGAGAGAGATCTGCTGACATCATATTAATATAGACATTTCTTCCTTGATACTATTTGATTTTCAAAGGCTCTTGAGAATTTAGTGTTCAAATCTCTGAGATTCATGATGTATTGTACTATACAAGGTCATTGATGTCATTGACAACTTTATGGCCAATAGCTCTTGCCATCAGATAACATTCAGTATGTTCAAACACAGGCTGAAAGCTGCACCCATTTTTGACTGTAATGTTGAAGGTCCCGTCTCATGAGCTTCTGAGAGCTCAATTTGTCTTACTTGTGCTGAATTAATCATAATGAAGTATGGGAAGCATTAGACCTTTCTTTCAGAGAATCTGTCCCGGTGACATTTTGGGATTAGCACTGAACCAGAGACTGCAGCTGCTGGAGCAGGGACAGGAGCTTAAATGCTGCTGGATGCCAGTCCCCTATCCAGGCTCCAGCAGGCCAATTCCCTCTGACTTAAGATGTATGGGCAGTGATAATTGGTACCAGGATTCCTAACTCATAAAGAAACCACTACATTTCACAGCCTGGAAATGTGTGAGCAGGCTCTTGGACCTGTGAAGTTGAGCAAAATGGAGACAGACTCCTTTAAATTCTGCTTCCCATTTTACTACAGCTGGTGAAACACTCATGCCTGTCTCATTGCAGAAGTTGACCAAAACTTGGCTCTGAATAAATGCTTCATCCCCCAAAAGAACCTCCCATGAAAAAGAAACAAACCTTTATGAAGTCAAACAGGCACTGCAACTGTCACTGGATCCCACATTTCTCAACTCAAAGAGGTGCATGCTTTCAGCCCTGCTGTTTCCAAGCTACTAATGCACACATTATTTAAACTAAACTCACAATGGACAAAGTTATAACATTCTAAAAATCCTTTCTTCTAGGGAGGTAATTAAAGCCTCTAGAATAGGGGATGAGGGAGCAGATAAGTCTGCAAACCTCTCCTGGTGAGGAAAATCCGACAAGGAGAACATTTGGGTGATGCACAATCATCTTTAGTGGTCCTGCTTCTCTCCAGCTCCACAGTCCAAGGACTTACCTTGAGAAATGTCAAAGCATGCAAAGCCAAAAAAAGCAGCACTCCTTCCTTTGCTTTTCTTTAAACCTTGCAAAGGATGGACATTGAAATATGACCTACTATGCCTATGAAACCATTTGTAGTTCTGTCCTGGAATTAAGCTAAGAAAAATTGTTCGTGTAATGAACACAGCCAGATCTCAGGTGATACAGCTTTTGAGGGATTTTTTTTTTTAGAAGAAATGAAAGGTTTTTTTAAGACTTTCACACATTTTTGTGGGTTTACTCCAAATCCCTGCACTTGCTTTCATAACATCACTTGTATTTGCAAGGATAAGATGCATTAGCACTGGGGATAGCAGTGCTCAGGGCTCAGGATGTGCAGTGGCTGGGCAGCCAGAGCCTGCTGGAAATTAACAGGACTCCAGTAGACAATAGGAAGAAGATGAAAGGATGTAAAAACAAAGCTGAGAAAAGATGAGCAGTATGTTATATATGTCTGACGTTTGTCACTGAAAGCTTTCATTCTCATATACTAATGGAAGAATAATATCCACTGCCTTGATTTTGACATTGGGATTGGGTAGACAAAGGGAAGAAGCTGCGCAGAAACCGCACAAATAAATACAGCTCTAAAAGCAGGGGAAACCTCTGTGTGTATGTGGGTGAGTGGACGTGTGCATCTGCATCTACAAACGTGTCAAGTGAGCTGTTTATGTACTAGAACTTCTCAGGCCAGTGTAAGTCGATGTGGCAATAGACTGTGAGAGAACTGCATCCATAATACCATTCACTGCCTGTGAAAAGGTGCTTTCAACTTTCATTGTCACATAGCAGCTAATGTTTGGTAGCCGCAGAAGACAGTAAATGATGCCTTTGATTTTTTTTCTTTGATATAATAATCTTGGAATAAACAACTCTTTGTTCCTCTTTCTTTTCCAGTCTGAAGACAGTCACAGACTTATCGATAAAGGAGGAAGTTCTGCAGTGGCTCAGGCAGGTGCAGCTTGTGCACTGTGTATAGGCACGAGCGCCCCAGATGCTTTCTGATACACAGCCGGCACAGCTGGGCGAGGCTGGCAGGACCTGGGGGAAAGATCAAAGGCAAGAATAAGCACCCTCAATCCCACCACCGCTAAAAGTCAAAGCAACAAACACCAGCAAGGTTTGCAACTCAAATCAAGCATTACATAATAACTTGCTGAAGTCAGGGAGAGTTTGATATATTATTGCTGGAAGTTAATTTGCATTGTCCGAGTTCGTTCAGAAATTTGAAAACCGTGAGCACTAAACACCTTTTTCTGTGTGCACAGCTAGGCTGTTTGGCATCTTTTCTTGAGCAAACACTTAAAACACCATAAAGTGTCTGCACTGAGGAGTGAACTCCAGGATGCATAGCCCTTGCTCAGCATATAAGACAACCCCCAGCAGTTTTGTGAGGATAAAGATAAAAGATAAGTACAGTTAGCTGTTCATATATACAGAATGTGCTTCTTCCACCCACTGGTGTCTCAGCAGGTACCTGCACAAGTAGTAACTGCAACTTAGCCTTTTTACATGACCATAGTCTCAGAATATTTATGTCCATCAGTCCACCAGTGCTCCTCAAAATATTTTCTTACTCTGTCATCTAATTTTAACTTATCTTACTGAAGGGAAAACTTTTGAAGAAAGATCTCAAAGACAGAAAGTCTTCAAAAGTTTTGTGCAAAATCACATTGAGGGGAAAAAAAAAACAAGAAAAAAATCCAAGATGAGAAGCCTTTTTTCTCTTCCTTTGCTGCATGTGAAAACATCAGGGGGGCAAGTGGTAGGAAAGCTGTCAGAGGACACACGCTGGGCAGTGGCTGGCTCAGTGCTGCCCACAGTGGTGCTGTCCCCGCAGGGTGACCAGGAGCTGCCGCCACCAAACCTCACCACGCGTTAGGTGAGGGGCACGCCAGGCACAAACCCACAGGATAAGAGGCTCCATTGCTTCTGCAACTACAAGTTTGTACTGCAAATGCACCTTGCTAGTGAATGTGTCCCTGCCTCCCCTTCGCTTTCCTCTTGACAGAGCTGCTCCAGGTGGAACCTTTGCACCTGCCCAGAGGTGCTCAGTTTTTGGACCCTCTCTTGCCCTTCCAATTGAGTTTCTGTCCAAACAGTAGCAATCACAGCAGAGTTTGACAAGTAGTGGGTAGAGATGTGGGTTTAAAGGCCTGTCCTTATATCTTACAGGTAAGCTTCATAAGCTGTGCTTTTACTCCAAGAAAATTTAGGAGCTTAAACAGGCTGATATCCCCTCTAAGAAGAAATTAATAGAAAAATGTGGGTTATATAAAAAAGAACATTTGTACTACTGTCACTGGAAGTGTAGAAAGAAACTACCACCTCCTAAAGCACTTCTGAAAACAGACACATTCTATATTTCACATCACTTAGTAGCCAGTGAGAGGGGCAATTAAAGGGACCCATCTAAGTAACTACAGTGGAGCAATTGGGAGTAGAAAAACTCTGCAGCCTGGGCTGCTTTTTTCAAACAGAAAGACCTCAGAAAACACGGAAGTAGGGGAAAAAGGTACTTGCATGTTAAACATAGCAAAGTTTCTGAAAGTGGGACTGAAGGTGAGAACTTCATGCCTGGAAAAGAAAGAACCAGCAGGAACTGAAATGGCCCTATAGTCCCACTGACTGTAAGGGAGAAGAGTGTGACAAGCTGAGAATGCAAATCAAAAGGAAAGTTCTGGAAAGGAAAATTATTAACATTAAGATATTTCTTTACAGAAACTCTGATTGACACAGGGCAACGGTAGCAGGACAATTTCCAGCACTGCTTTTGCTCACGCAGCCTGGCATTGCTGAGCCCTGAGAACTCAGATACAGGGACAGAAGTCACAAGAGGTGAGAAGCATTCAAACAAAAGTCCTCACAGAAGGCTTCAGACATAACAAATTAAATCTCTGCATGAAAAGTCATGGAGAAGAGGGATTAGGGCAGAAGGATATTAAGCTAATTTTCTCCGTAAAGCCCGCCTGTGTTCAGAAGGCCAGCACAAAGCCTTTGTGCTACACTGACAGTTATTAATTTACCCTCCAAGTGCTGTTTGGAAGTGGGATTTCTGTGCACATCATGCTGTGGTCCTTGGTGGGCTGTGAGCAGGCTCAGGAAGGAGGGAGAGTGCCTTGCCTGGGGGGAGCACCACTCACCTTCTGTGCCAGCAGCGCCTCAGGAGGGCACAAACAAACTAACAGGGTACCAGTGAGCTGTGAAACACAGAGATTAGAGGAGGGGAGCTAATTCTGCAAGCCCATAGCACAGGAACATTGCTTCGGATGCATCAAGTTCTGGCCAAATGTGGTGCAGGTGAAAATGGCACAAGAGGATCTTGATTTATTTCTGCTCAGAGCTTTCTTCCAGTAAACTGGAAAGATAATTAATTGCAGGAAGCCTGAAGGTAAACTGCAAAGTGCTGGTCTATGCTGGAATTGCAGCCCCATAAACCATATGGAAGAGCTGTGGGGCTGAAGAGTCACCTGGCAAAGAGCTCTGCTTTCTCCTGGCAACCGAAGACACACTCACTGAGCCATGGGGTGAGGCTGAACACTAGAAGGTGGTACTGAAATATTATCTATCAATAAACTTTCATGGCACTTTTTAACCCTAAGAGTCCCACTAGGTAAATATGTGTGATTTTCCTTCCCTAGACAGGAAAAGAAAGCACAGAATAACTGATTTACCCACTAAAACTGTAGCACCAGGTGGCAGATCTAGCAATGAAACAGAATTCTGTATCATGTGTTGCAGGTTTGAAGGCAGCAGAGAAAGTAAGAGAACTTATATAGAGCATTACTTATAAAAGGATTTAATAAAATCTACTTAGGTAAAGGATATAAATACTACTTTTTTAAAAAATGAGAAGAAAGGAAACTATTACCTTCCCGAAGCAGAAGTGCCTGCTCGACTTTGCTGTTGGGCGTGGCAAGATCCAGGGCACATTTCAGGTCAGCATTTCTGCATTTTGGGTTAGCACCATAGTCTATCAGCAAGACAACTATTTCCACAGTGGATTTCCTCGCTGCTGCATGCAGGGGCGTTTCTAATCGCTTCCCCATGTTCACATTGGCTCCTTGAGCAAAGAAGAGCTCATGGTTAGATCTGGGGCGCAGCAGGAATTGTCCAAACCTGCATCACACAGGCTGGTTTCCACCAGCAGCCTCAATAAATGAAGGGGACGGATGGCACACAGACTTCATCATCTCTCAAGAGCAGCTGTGCAAAGCTCAGCAAGTCAAATGCCTGCTCTGTCAGAGTCCTCTGGGCCACCAAACCCTGCCTGGGGCACTCAGAATTGAGCAGCTCGACGTTCAACCCAATACATGTTCAAAGCCTACCATATGCTCTTTAAATTTGTTAATACCATAAAATCTAACATGGATTATGTTAATTTAATTGCCAGGGAAAAAAAAAAAAAATCCAAACCTTTAGATATCTCATTGTAATAACTCTGGAAGCACAGCAAGCAAGCTGCTTGGCCCAGGCTGGCTGGGCACAGCAGGGCCACATTTTGAGCAGGTGTATGTCAGCTATTGTACACTGACAGCAAAAATTTATGCTAGTTCATAGCCTGTGCCTGGACCTGCAGTGATTATTCTTCCAAGCAGCTTTACTGCTGCCCTTATCATCCACTGAGGAGCAGGTAAATTAAATGATTCTAATAAACTGCTATGTTAAGCAAGAGTTGATTTTGGTCAGTAATACTAGCCAGCATTTTCTGTGCTTCCTGTTATCATGCTAGAAAATGAAAAGAACTCTGTTTTCACATTCAGATAGCCTCAGGGAGGTATCTGTAATTAGAGGGCTTTTTACTGACTAAATCATAATTTCTTCATTAACACAGGGAAAATTTTCAATGGCCTCAAATGAGTCTCACAGACTCAGGCTGCCCAAACAACTCTTGTGGAAACAACCCATGATGTTTGCAGCGGAGAGGCAGCCCAGAGAGACCAGCAGCACTCAGTCACACCACCATAGCTCTCCCCCGGCCCCTCTTCCAGGTGTACCTAGCTCCAAAAGCTTCTTGACACAGTCTGTCCTCTGGTACGTGCACGCCATGTAGAGAGGGGTCCCATGCTGGGGATCTTCTTGGTCAATGTCAACCTCATGGGCCACGAGGGTCTCCATGCACTCCCTGTGACCTGCGGAGGGAAGGGCTGTCCCTGAATCGCTGCAGGGCAGAACGCACCCAGATACAACGATGAGGCACAAGAGCTGTGAAAGAGCCAAGCCTATTTATCTGTACTGACATGGAAATAATACAGATTTTTAAATGCTTTGTCAACGATGAAAGACGTATTTGTCACGCGGTTATTGCTGGCTCGGCTCACACCCTGAACGTTACCTCTCTTGACGGCTTCGTGGATGGGCGAGGGCAGGTGGCTCCCTGGCTGTGCCTTGGCCCCGAATTCCAGCAGCACGCTGACACAGGCGGCACTGCCACTGCAGCAGGCGTTGAACAGCGGAGTGATGCCATCGATGGTGGCTGCATTGACCTGCGATGGCAACACATGCTCGGGATAATCTGCTTGAAGTGTGACGCCCTTGCAACATGCCTCCCGTGCACGCCACAAGTGCACCAGAGTAAGGCTCTTGTCTTGTGGAGTTTCAGAAATTGTTTTATTTACAACTTTCTGAGTTATGTATTGTGACATAACATATATAACATTCTCCTTTGATTCCCATTCCCAGGTAGCTAGAGCCATAAAGCAGAGACACTGCCTGCTGTGAATGTTCCTCCTGGAGCTGCTAAAAATGCAATTTTTTATTCTTCCTTTTTTTTTGAATGTGAAGAAGTTGAGTATCTTCATGATTGTTTAGTTTGCACCAGCCTCAAGGTGGAACACCCTCAAACAAAAATGGATTTGTTTTTTAAATGAAAACACTTTATGTTTAATACTTTCACCTGAAAACACATTCCCAGCAAAAGAAATGTTCATGGGAACATAATCTCAAACAGAAAAGGAGCTTGAAAGAGTTGATATGCATGTGTGTCTATGCAAGACAGAAAATTTTCTTCCCCGACTTCTGATGCAAAGACCTGGCAAGAACCACTATTGCCATTCTCCATGGGGACAGCAGAGCTGTAGATCACAGAATCACAGAAGCACAGAGTGTGCTGAGCTGCAAGGGACCCATCAGGATCACGGAGTCCAACCCCTGGCCCTGCACAGGACACGCCAAGGATCACACCATATCCCTGTTTATGCTGTGTTTAACTACATAGCAAGCCCTAGGGCAATTTATGCAGCAAATCTGCACGTCTAACTCTGTGGCACACTGGAGAAGAGCAACGGATTATGCAAGCACATGCCAATTTGTACCATTTCCACTGCCCTCACCTCCTCCCAGTCTCATCAGGCAGGTGTGGGTGGAGCTGCTGGAGGCACTGGAGGTCTGTTGGCTGTTTTGGTGCTGCTTGGTTTCTTGCCATATAAATTGTACTTGAAAACTCAGCTGACATAAAAATATTCTTATATATTTCATCCATTTCTTAATCTCCATTGTGAACGTGTATTTTGCCTTAGGTCCAGCTGTGGGAATTGTTATTTTATTAGCAGATAAAATGTTGCATTGCTGCAAAAACATCCATTTTTACTTACATGAGACTCCCAAACCATCCCATAGAAAACCAGATGTAATTCCAGTGACCATTGCTGAGGGGGGGAGGGGGAGGGTAAAGGCGTAAGTTACTTTCTTCAAGGTTATTTCATTTAGCATCTCTCATTCCTTGTCCATCAATCGTGACTATGTTTCACACACAAAGGGAAAACAAAAGAGAATGAGGGGATGATACGAGGGGGAGACAAGTCTAGCACCCAGGGAAACACAACACTGTCACATTTTTCCACATTTCTGAGATGTCCATCTGCACCTTGGCCCTGCCACATGGACAGTCCATCCAACAGCCCCACTGATGCAGGGAGCGTCCATTCTCCAGGTGCCCATGTCCCCACTGGCACCCCCAGGACTTACCTGGGCACCGTTTTCCAGCAGTACCTTGGCGCAGGCGACATGGCCACCCAGGCAGGCCTCGTGGAGAGCCGACACACGGTCTGTGGTCACCAAGTTCACATTGAAACCCTGCAAGGCAGGACCAGGGGCATGAGGAGAAAGCCCTGCCTGATGCACAGCTCTGCCAGGGCTGGCTTGGGTGCACAGGGCTGAGGGACCATGGCAAGGAGAGTCATATCACTGGGTACGTGTCCAGGGAAAGTGCTCAGGTTGGATTAGTGCTGTTCAGTGATTCAGTTCTTGTCCCCACAAACCACAGCTGGTGATGGAGTTAAAGAGGGAGCAATACAAGCTCTGCTTTCTGTTTCTGGTTCTTTATGATGCACTGTCAGTTGCAGGAAAGACGTCACATTTCTTTGACTTTTAAGGGTGGCATTCCCTTCCCTATTAAGTCCTGCACCGGGAGCTACAGCTGGAGGGATTCACCTCCCTGAATGAGGATGCCTCTGGCACAGGTGCCTGCAGCTCAGCTGGAGCTGGCAGCTCCTTTCCTGGGGAGAAACAGGCTTCCCTAGGATATGATTCAGCCCCTGCTAAAGCAGCTGTTTCTAGTAGGGCAGATGAATCGTGTCCTAAAATTTCTTTCATTGACTACGTGGGGTAGCCAAGTGTGTTCCACTCAGAGGCAGTAAGTACCTGGTAAACCTACAAGACAGATAAGAAAAATCCCACCCACATCAGTTCGTCTTATTTGACCATCCAGGAAATGTTTGACACTGGAAGAAAGAACAGTGATTTACAAATGTCTTATTACAGGTATTTCCCTAAATGACAGTTGCTATATCTATTCCTGCACAAAGACAAACCAGACATATTCACAAAGGAGAAAGCAGTTGTCATATGTGTTTTCCCCAGAATGCAATTAATCTCCTGGTAATTAAGGTCTTACAACCATGTGTGAGAACAGGCCTGAAAGCAGCTCCATTCTCCGCTTGGTGCTGTATTTTGAAGCACAGTTGGTGCCTGCCTGATGTGCTATAGACAGGGCAGCTCACGAGATGGCAGCAATGCACTTTTTGGAACCCAGTATCCAGTGCAATAGGCAGAAAGGAGAACCTGGGAGCAACCTCACATGGCAAAAAAATCAGCTGTCCTGATGCCGTGAGTATTAAAAGCAACCACTGTAATCACTTCAGGCTAAGAATTATATGATAGAAAAATAATCTTTTTTCAGTCATGTGAAAATATTATTAATGTAAAAGTTGTTGTTAAAATTTCTCATGCATTACAACGGTGCCAGGGGAATAGATAAAACATTGAAAAGATAGAGATGATTCAATTTTCTAATGGTATGGTTGTTTCATGCTTAGTGATCAGCATATTCCTTCAAGATGAATGTCTTCTAGAGACTCCTAATAAGGAGACCTATATTCAATAATTTTCATATATATATGTGTATATATATTTATATTTAACAAATAAAACTCAATCATTCCAAGTAAAAGAATAAGCACTAATATCTTGGAGCACTAATATTTTAGGCAAAAAAGCAATTCCTTCCATTACAAAATGGAGAATAAGTTGTAGATCTTACAATGGCTGTTTGCCAGACATCATTCACGCTAAACCTTGTTTTCAATGTATGTGAAAAATCAAACTTTTTTCGGGCATTGAAACAGGCAGTGAGTTCTTGAGCTGTTTTAAATCTCCAGCACGACATTTCCTCTCTATATCCAGGCATTCCCAGTGGAGCCAGAGCCTCTCTGGCTTTCTTGAAAGCTATGGTCCTGCAGCAGAGACTTCTGAGTGTCCCACACATACTCAAGTACAGTCCCATGCTTGATTTCAGGCTAGTAGTGTAACTATATTGGAAGCAATGAGCAGTGATTATGCTGCTCCATGAACAGCTTCAGCCCTGCACTTTTTGGCCTGTGGTGAATCAGCTCCAGTTCAGGCTCTACAGACATTGCTGCCTTGATCTCTTTTTATCAGCAAGGACCTTCATCCTTTACTCCCAAAATTAAATGTCTTCAGGAGAAGGAGAAAGGGTGGATTAACTGAATGATATAACCACATCACTGGCTGCTTGACCAGTGCATAACCAGGGCATCTGGTAAAAAACCACACCAGGTGCTCCACAAAGCAAGTGGTGTAAGGTCAGCATAAATGGAGATAGAGGTGTCAGAAAACCACCAAATCCCTGAATGAATAAACCCTCTTTTTTTATCTCTAACCTCCATCACTTACTTTTCATAAAAATCATTTTATATCAGCACGTGAAGCAAAGAGGGATCAGGAAATGGGAAGGTGAATACTGTCTGGAAACAGCAACTTTTTTCAGCTGCAGCTATGCTTCAACAGATGTCTGCAGTGGAGGCTTTCACATTACCAGCTCCACTCCTTGAGGATGTTGTTCATTCAAGCTGTGGCCTCTATGAGAAAATTAGTTACCTTGACTATAAAAAGTCTGATAGCCAAGTCAACAGCTTTGCACTCAGGAAATTAATTTCCCTGCAGTTGCCTTGGGGGCAAGAGAGGGGGACAGTTGCCTATTCATGCCAGATGAGGAAACTGAGTTTAAGCAAAGGTGGTAAGGAAGATGGCTGGCAAAGCACAAAGAACCATAACCTACTTCTTTTCATAACCAGTTTCATGTCCTTTCTCATGTATTCTCTCCTTCTGTTCTTTTGCCTGAACTCTTGATTTCTTTTAGAGCAGAAGGTTTCAGGCTAACAGCTCTGTCTTTATAAAAGCAAGATGCACTTTTACAGCTTTTTACTGGTTTGATTTTTTTACAGCCTACACATATATATTTATTGTCCCTATTCTCAAGCCTAGTCTCATGGTTCATCGCTGAGAAAGAGCACAAGGATCACTGTTTATTATATAGCAAGCTACAAGCTGTGATAGTCTCTGTCCCAGGCTTGTCTCCAGTTTCTTAACTAAGCACACTAATACACCCAGAGGTGTTTGTGCTGATGCATAATTCATACAGCCATATTTCTTATGCCCCGTTGCAGCCTATTACCAGCTCACCACCCCATAGACACAAGCCATGTGAAACCACCCTGCTTCCCAACCCTTTCTTTACCTGTGGCCTTTTACCTGTGCAATCAAGGTTTTCAGAGAGAGCAGGCGTCCCTGGAAGGCAGCGTCATGAAGGGGGGATCGGTCTGCCCAGCTGCCTGAAACAGCAAATGCACGAAAGCTAATTCAGGTATGCAGCGAAAGCAGATCTCGGGAGGGCAGGGGAAACACTGCCACGAGTAAATGCAGATCAGGACTGAAATCAATATGGGCTCAGTGGTGAAACTGTTTGATGAATTGATTTCAGCAGAGCAGCTGAGGGCTCAGCAATCCTGGGAAAGCTGGCTGCTCACTAAAGGACCTAAACAAAAGCATCTTGGCAGAACCTTTAAAAGAGCAGCTAAAAACCTGTTTCAGCAAAGATCACGAGTTTAGTGCTGCTGGGTCTCATATGCAGACTTCAGAACCCTGCAATTCTCCTACTCAAAACCATATCAGCCTCCACCTTTCCTAGGGAGCTTTTGTCACAAATTGCATCCCAGCTTCTCTGACACTTTAAGAGCCTCATAGCAGGGATGTCTTGTCCATCAAATGAATTCTGGAATGTTCTTGGCAGCTTTATTTCCTGAACTGACAATTTCATAAACAACATCTTCCATCTCGGGCTACCATGTAAGAGGTTTAATCATCCTCTTCACAGAAAGATTTTAGAAAATACATGGTAAAACAAATTCTGCTTGAGGCTTTATTTTTCTTGTTTAATAATTTTGAGATGTTGAACTGTTCAGACTTCTTCACATAGACTTGCTTGCCCTTTTTCTTATCTTAATCTATTTATGTGCCAAGAAAAATAATTCTTTAGCTTAGCTACTACCTACAGGCATAGACAGTCAGCTCAGGTTAAATCCCTGCCACTCAAGTAGAGAGCAAATTTACTTGTCCTATATTAAAATTTATAACCATTCTGCAACACAGTGTGTAGTATTTCTCCAAAGGCCAGCTGCATTTGCAGTGCCACAGGACAGAAGCAATACCAGTGTTTGCATTCATGCTCTGTTGTACAGCAACCCCATGGGCACTGTACTTGAAACCCTTGTCCTGTTTAATCTTTTCAGCTATGCTACACACCAGAGAGAATGGAAAGGGTGATTTATCTCCATTTCAAATGTTACTCAAGGCAGGGAGAAATCAATGAGAGGCACAGACACATCCACGGGGACTTGAGGCCAAGGACACAGTAGAGGTTTCCCCCTTGGCCAAAGGAGCCTCCTTTTGTTACCCAAGAACCAGGATGCACTTCAGCTATTGGGGTTACAGTTTTAACTATATTTATTACTTTTGTTTCCATTTATTCAAGGAGCACTTCCTGGGCTCCTAAGGCAGGAAACTGGAATGGAAAGACCAGCTGGCAAAATATATGACAAGGCTCTGAATGAGCAAGTAGAACGCATCAGTCAAAATGATGGCAACAGGAGCCAAGTAGGGACCGAGAAACATCCTCCTGAAAGCATCAAAAATACCCCACGCCTCTCATCATGCTGGTGACTGAAACAGGCAAGCTCAGTTCAGAAAGTCAGAAGACATTGCAAGTGACAAAGCCCAGAGCCCTTACACAGCAGGAAGATTCAGGAGTAACTCAGACAACAGAGCTCCAGGGCCTTATTTAACCTTTTATGCAGAGTATAACACGTGCGAGTGCATGTTTCACATGCATTTCCAGGGCATTTCCAATGCCTGTGGATGCACACAGAGCACCATGACAGCACACACTGCTGCACACTTCCACGCCAGCCACACAACCTACCTCCCTGGAACGTGTGGCAAATATAGTTCCCATATGGGGCACTTCTCCCCGTCTCAGCTGTGAGCGACATGACTGAAAGTGCTCTTTTTAAATGCCTACGGATAAATTAAGCAGCCCTGCTGCTGCTGTGCTGCTTCACTGCAAAGAGAAAAGGTTGTGGAGCTCTGACTGTAAAGTGATATAGTGCCCCAGCAACAACATCACGTGATCCTACATTTTGTAAGATTATCCTTAATGGCTTTCTGCAAATGGCAACTTGCAGATAAAAATATGTTATGGCCTGCTGAATTTCAAGGCACCTCAGTAAGAACCTGCTTGAAGGAAAAATTACTATTCACCATGTGTTGGACCATGAATGCATAAAGGTGCTTGGGAAAAATGACAGTAATACATGATTGGAATTATATTCTAGAAAATAAAAAAATAAATTAATAACCAAGACATGCCTGAATATATACAGGCTTCATAAAGGCTTTCTAAAAAATGCTTGGCTGCAGTATTTCTCTTGGCCAATCTTAATCTCCCTGCTTTGCATGGCCTTCCCACACCATCCCTGTTCTGCTCCTGTTCATGTTCCTGTTCGTGATGGCACAATCCATCATGAAGCAAGTGCCCAACAAATGAGTCACACAGAAATATGTGATGTCACAATGATGATAAGAATCTTCGGCAAAGAAAGTAAGCCCTCGTTAGCACTAAATTTAAAATACTGTGTAATTTTAATTAGTGAAATTAACAGGCATGCAAACACATGCCTGTTCATTCTTATGGCAGTGATGTGAAGGACCAAAATCACTTGGAAAAAACTAAAACCATGACCTACTAAGTAACATATAAAATACAATATATTCTTGTGCTGTGTATTTTTCAGAACAATTTTAGCTGCATTCATTTTTATCATCTGGTTTAACAAAACAAGGATTCTTGGCTTGTCATTAGTTATATCCTCCTAGCATCTCCTTTCAGAAAATCAGTGTGCTAAAACTTTTCCCTAAAAATATTCTCTGGCAGTAAAACTGAATGTTTAGTAAAACCATCTCTAACCACTGCTAAAGAATACCTTGCACCCGAGAACAATATTTTTATTTACCAGAGTGCCTTGAGCAAGTGTTGTCCTCATTCTAGCTGGGTAATTGTTGGTGTCTCATATTTTGCACACCTAAATCATGCCAACACATACTGACATTGCAGAGACCCCAGAAATGGGGGGCACTTCAGGTTAAAACATTCACCCATGTGTTTAGCAACAAATCCCTCATTTTATGGCAACTCGCTGATTTAAATCCTCAAGTTACAAAAATGTGGCAAATAAACATTAGAGAGTTAATATTAGAGAGTTAATATTTTTACTTTACCTGGGACTATTCCATAGATCTCTTCTGCTATCCTGGCAGCTTCTTTTCTGTTGCCTTTAACAATATAGAAATGGGTCAGCAAAGCCAAGGAAATCTTAATTAAAAGCTTGAAGCAAAACAAAGCAAAAATGGCAAAATAAATGTTAGTGAAAGAATGGAGTATAGAAGTGCCCTCCATTTTGGTTTGCTCTTTGAATAGTTTCTCAGGTTGGCTAAGTTGCACTGGGCTATTCTTGGTATCATATGTCATCTATTTTAAACCTCTCAGGACCCGCTGTTCCTCAGTTACCAAAAATACATCCTGGTTTTATTCGGTATGAAGTATTTGATACTAAATAACAATACCAAGGATAAGATAGTTTGAACATCTCTGCATACAGGAAACAAACCAGAAAATCCTTCCCAAACCTATATAAATGAGAATAAATTTTCAGAGAGATGCCCTCCATACCACCTGAAAGCCTATACATCCATATTAGATTTATTCTTTGAAGTAGCAGTTCCATTTACAGAGACTGCATAGGTAAAGTTGCAGAAATTGTTCAGAGGTGCTGCAAAAAGAATACTTTTCTGTCTTTCCCATCTTGATAACAGACCTTGCTGGCACTCAGATATAGAACAAAGGCAAACATGTCAAATAAAAGCATTATCATGAAAGAATTTGTAATAAACCCACATATGTCCAAAGCCAGGGCTAAGAAATCAATTATACTAGGAGGAGAAAAATACATTGACATTGCATAAGAAACACATGATAACATACCTTGTTTCCATTATACAGGGATAGAGAATGGTGTCCATTGATATCTCTTGCAAACAGCACTCTGTTTTGAAAAAACAGAAATATTTTTATTATATCCACCATTGATTCAAAGGTGTAATATTTGAAACTGAACAAGATGCACCCTTTCTTTAATTACCCTTTTTACTTTCTGAAGGCACATGGCTTCCATAGAGAACAAAGGCTTTTTTTCTGCATGTATTTAATTGACTCTATGTAGAACACCCCATCTCTTTTAAACTTTTATTTATGCCTATTTTCCTATAGGCACCACAGGAGGAGGATTTCTTTCTTTCTCTTTCTTGATTTCCCTCATAACCCATGTTCTCTTAGCCTTCAATTTACACAGGAAATTGAAGGCTAAGAGGAAAGAGCAGGAAAAGAAAAGAGCAGGATATCCCTCCTGAAGATCCCAAAGAGATGGTGAATATGCACAAGGAAATTATACAGCAAATTATTTCTCTGGGCATTTTAGATGTAACTTCTTTTGGTTTATAGCAATACAGCTGGTTTGGTACCTTGCTGTTGTCTGTGCTCGGCCTTCCCAGGTGCACTAAAATGCTATGAAAAATATGTGCAGAGGCTGAGATAAAACACCCCAAGCAATTTTCTAAGTGAACCAATTTTTCTAAAATTCTGATTTAAACCAAGCTATTACATTCTTACCAATAGCTTAACTCCTTACAAAAGTATTACATCTACCTTTCTTTACACAGTAATATTATATACCTGTAGAAACTATAATACCTATGAATCCAAAAGAGGAAAATTTCCTCTTTTTAGTCACTTTGATACAGTTTGCCACAGGACAGCTGCAGATATGGACTACATGACAAGAGAAGTTCAATTAAGGAATCACAGAAAAACAGTTAATTCTGCTCAGCTGAGAAACAAAGAGGAGAAATTAGCAGACATAAGTGGACCAGAAAAAGGGATGATCGGTCAGCCCAGAAAAATCTGAGATAATGAAAACATTCCTCCCGAAGCCAGAGGAATAGTAAGAGTTGTAAAGAACAAAATGTAGGATGCAAGAAAAAGAACACATTAAAATATTAAGACCATTAGAAAGTCAAGTCAGCTTAAATGACAGAGAAACCTTTCTTACGTAGGATTTACAAAACTGGCTCTCAACAGGACATAAGCAAGAAGGAAGAGCGCCTTTTAAGAGAAAAAATAGAAAACTGGTCTTTGGTTGGAAAGGAGATTCATTGATTTCTTTCACAATCAGCCTACTAGACGGTATGTAGAATCGTACATGTCCGCAAAACTCAGAACAATATAAGACACTGGAGATCAGGTGATTTCCACTGCAATTCTCTTATCCCTAATGGAATAATCCAGAAGAGCTCTCCAAGTGCTCTAAAAAACCATGAGAAAGTTTGACTGCTTGGAAGCAGTCACAGGAACATTTTTCCAGAAGGACAAACTCTATTTGTGTAGCAGCAAAATCACCCTCCTGGCTTCAGAACAAGACAAATAAAGATTAATTAAATAAAGTTAAATAATGGAGTGAGTCACTAGAGAAAAACTTGTGTAATCTCTTAACCTGCTCTTAATGTTCAAGAGCACTAGGAAAATTATTTCAGTGGATTAAAAAGAAAATCGTCAGTGGGAAGACAGCTAAACAGCATGGTGGAAAGTATGAATACTGGAGAAGGTGGTGGTCAGGTAAACCACAGCAAGATCAGGTGTGATCACTCAGAAATCTCTGGTATTTTTGAAACTAGAGATGACCAACATAGCGTAGGTGTGAGAACAGGCAGAACACAACAAAAGAGCAATGACAGTGCAGAAACATCCTTCCTCCCTCGCTCTTTTGAGCATCATTTTTTTAACATAGGTTATGCAACTCCATTGATAGATTTGAGTGAACAAGTCAGCACCCCATAGAAAGAACTGAGAAAACCCTCACTGAGAACTTCTGCAAGATGCCCAAACTACTCCATGAAACACTCTTGCTTACAGCTAGGATAATTACTAAATTGTTAAATAATATCCAAAAATATATTAATCCTTCCAAAAAATTGTCATGAGAAGGAAAATAGAAGTAATTTAGCTAGATCCTCTAAAAAACTGGAAATCTTTATATATGCTTAGTTTACAAACATGCAAGGAATAAGAAAAAAAAAAAAAGGCAATCCAGCTTCAAAAACAACTCATTTTCAGTAAGGTTCACCTTAACTTTATCCAGCTTTTAGGAAGAAATGTCAGATGTGACCTGAAAAATTTGGCAAGGAGACACTGGTCTATTCTTATGCTACATACACTTTGAATTATAGCAGTGTATTTCTAATGAATATAGTCGGGACTGGAATATCAAATGTATTCTAAGTAAGGTAACTGGGGAAAAAAGGAGTCAGAAACGCAAACAGAAGAGATGAGCACAAAGACATCCATACAGAGCCCAGCTACTTCTTTCTATCAGTTTGATCTAATAAATGATGCTACTTCCCGTACAAGCCTTGCCTCATTTGCATCCTTAGGTCAGCACACTTATAACACTCCTGCTTTTAAGAAGAGATGTAGAGAGTGAGTCACTGGTTGCTCTGGAGCCAATGTGGAATCCATCTCACCTATCTGCCACCCATCACACTGGGCAGGGTCTGGTTATTGAAACTCCTGCTGCTGCCTGGGCAGGAAGACAGCAAATTCCAGCAGACACTCAATTTCCCCCATCTGCCTTCAGTGCCTGCATTCACAGAGAATGCACCAGCCCCTCCTGCTGAAATGACAGCGTGAAGAACCAGAATGTACAAGACAACCGTTCACGTGCAGTTAAAGTTCAATGAATCCTGCACAAAGAGCACCTCCAAAGTTACGACAGTGTTGAAGCATGTCAGGATCTGAAAGCAATCTAATCTACCTTCTAGGTTTAAAAGAAAAATGTATAATTTTGGTAAAACAATACTAACTACTTCCTGCCTTTAGTTTTGTTCCCTTAAAAAATATCCACCTTTTATCTATGTCAATGCTCAAGTAATTAGGGAAAACTGTGGAAGTCAACATACTACTGAGTGTCATGATGCACAGCAAGTATCACAAGAGTAGTTTAATGAGAGTACATAAGCACTAAAATGTCTAAATACTTTTTAATTTTAAAAACTTCAACTAATTTGAGGTTATTCTTTTATCTATTTACATAAAGTCTCTATTTTACTGAAGCAGAAAGCACCAGACTTTTACACTCAATTTTTAAAAGCCTAAGCATATATGAAGGGACTACTGAAGAGAAATAATTATTAAAATGGAAAAGGTATTTTAAACAGATGCAGAAAAACTTGACCACAAAAAAAGTAAATTACAGTGTATTTACCTTCTTACAGATCTATCTCCACCCACTAAAACAGAATCCATACTTGATGCTTGTATGGTGCATTGGATGGTTTAACCTAAAATTTTCAGTTATCAACACCTTACTTGACAGTGTCTGCACATAACATGTTGGAAACAGTTCTCCTTGTGCCTGGAGATGGAATTTCACTGCAGCTTGGGAACGATCTTCCATACAGGTGGGGTTTGTGTGTTCCTTCCTCTTCCTACCCCTCCTACCAGAGGCTCTGCTTTGTGCAAGACATTGCTTAATCAGCTTTACTCTTTGCTAACATTTCCCTGGTATTTCACAGGGATCAAATGTTACCTACAAGCACAACTGAAACATTTAATTTTTTAAAAATAGTTATTAATTTCTAACTACACTCTGTATCAGTTAATATTTTTTTTAGTATTCTGATTATTTTTCTTAACCTTTTTCATGTTACCCACTGATGTTTTGTAAAACTGTGTTTCAGTGACATCACCCTTTACTCCACTATACAAGGCCAGTGAGTAAAACACACCCAGAGTTCTGCATAATACAAGTGTTGTTATTTGAGAAACCAGCTATGGGTTAAGTTTGTATGGCAGTTCGCACAGAATGTTTGTTAAAAATAATTTGTCTCATAAGAACTCCAACAACCAGCAGCATATTATGCTGTGTATTTCTGTATTTTCTAATTATATGTTCCCACATACTAATGAAATGTATCCATTCTTTATGAAAAGGTAAATAAACTTCTAGATAAACTTTGCACTGGTCTTGTAAACAAGACTATAACAAGGTTTTATTATGTTATTCATAAGTACACAATGTTCCACAAAAGAAAAAAGTAGTTTGAATAGATACACACAATCCTTTTGATTTGTGTTTGTAGATGTTACATGAAACCAAATAGAAATAAGAGAGATCAAATGAAATATTATTAAAAATACATATATATATTATATATATATAACATTTTTCTGGAGTGACGATCAGTACTTTCAAAAGGTTGTTAGAAATGGGAATGCTTGAATTAAAAAAAAACAACAAAAAAACCCCAAAAAACTTAGAAAAGTAAATTATTAGGTTAACCCCACCCATTTATCCTTAACCCTTGTGGCACAATTTAGATGACCTCCATTTTTAATGCAGAGTTTGAAAAACTCAAATTGTAATATTACATGCTGCATGTTACATATCAAAGGCTAAAAATTCTAGTAAAAGAAAATAGACTTTATATATGGCAATTATTTTATGTTATCTTTCTGGATTTCATGAAAATATGTTCAAAGGAGTTATAAAATGTTTGTGTAATTACACCTCTACCCAAACAAGATGAATTTGGCAGAAGTCGTGTGTTAAATACTGCCCTTCGAGGGTTTGGAAACAGTATTTTCATATTGCACAGTTTTAATATTAATACAGTGTCTGACAGCACATAATACTGCAGTCATAAAATGGTAAGCTTGCCATCATTAGTGATACTTGAAAAATAAATTAACTCAGTGCATAAGACAAGGGGCAATTTTCGAGGTGGTTGACACAAATGAAGTAAATGCCTCCTCTCACTCATGCTGGCACAATGCTGTGCTGTCTCTGCCCCATGTATGCACCACTCAGGAATCCTCACGAATGCTCCTCTCTCTTCTCTGTCTCTCCATGAAAAGCACAGCCATTGGTTATTTCCACTTAAGGGATACCTTCCACTTAAGGGATACCTTCCCAAGACTTCCCTTGCAGAGCCTGCCAGACAGTGTCTCTGATGTGGATGAGGTGAAATCACTCACACTGAACACTGTCCCTCCCAGAGATGGACTGAAATGCCACTTTGGTCATAAGTGAGGGGAAGGAGAAAGAGAAGTGGGGGGGAAAGGGATGGGTGGGTGGGAGGTGGGAGAGAGCAAGTAAGCACGAGTGTGCTTGTTAAGCCCTTCACAGATTTTGCTCTCTCACACAGATGTGTTACTTCACACTTTGGCACAGTCTGCTGGAAGTTTTCAGGCCTGAGATGTTTCTGAAGGCTGTATTATCCTAAAGAATACTATTTCCTCACCTGTGTACTGAAAAACAAAAAGCAAAACCACTATAAGCTTTTTATCACTTTCACACATGTAAAGTGAACAGAACAAATTTAGCACCTCTGAAAATATCAGAAAATCGTTACAGAATTTTGATTTAGCAACAGGATGAGCAACTCTGATTAGGGAAGAACTTCAAAGTAAAAATGCTATGCAGGTAAAACACTGTCACTGGAACATAACTGCTAGAACTAAGTCTCTGAAATTTACATAGTAATGGACTTTATGACTAATTTCAAGTGCCATTTTCATCTTAACAAAATACACTTTTTTTTTTTGGGTTTTTAATTATTTTGAAAGAAGTCTTAAAATAAAGATCACAGTAAATATATGGGATTAGCAGGGACTACTGTAAGCTATAATTTTTGTGTTTTGCTTTCCTAAATGCCATAGGTCCCTTTCTGCAATGTTCAAGTTATCAAGAAAAAACTGGTATTTTTGTTTCCAAGGCTTCTGACACATATAAAAACCCATGTTCTCCTCTCAGCTTTAAGTGCAAAAGAGATGCCTATAAATTTGCATGAATCCAAAACTGAACTAAAAACATCATCCTAAAGTGAGGTAGCACATTGAACTAAGTTTCTTTCCAAGAACTTCAGAAAGAAACTAAAGAATTTTAAGAGTAATGTCTCTGTCAGCAAGCATTAAAACCTTTAGTGACTGATGCATTCTTCCCTTTCCACTTGAGCAACTTAGGAGTTTGGAAGTTCTTCTTTAACTCTTCTTTTTTTCCCAAAAAAATACTGTTTAGTCCATGCACCCTTAGGTCCTGTAGCATCTATTGCAACATCAATAATGGAATCTGGAGTCATCCACCGCAGAAAGGCCAAGAGAAGGAAGTTCAGAACAGCAAGAAAAGCAAAAATACAGCCAGTCACTGGGCCACAGTGAGTCATTAGTCTGTCAAGGCGCTCATTCATTGGTAAAACCACTTCATCTGCAACTCTGTCATACACCTAAACAGAGAGGAGAAGAAAGGAAGATCTTAAAAACATATTGCTTCTACCTCAAAAATTGGGCAGTACTTTGCCATCACTGTGCAAAATAAATTATCTATTCTTAGCTACCAGATGGCACAAATATTATCCCCCAAAAAGCTTTGCAAATTTTAAGTGCTGATTTATGAGTCCTGATCTAGGATATTTCATTCATTTATTTAAGGACAAATAGGAAACATTCTTTTTTACAAACTTCAAGGGTATTTCATTAACTAGGAAGGCTGCATGATTTGTCTCTCATGTAACATTATACAGAAAGGGTTGGGGGTTTTAATTAATTGAATAGGTTCTAATCTCATATTCACATCAGTCATAGGGAGAAGTTTGAACATGCAATTACTAGATTTTGAACACAAAGACAGATGAACTCATAGGTGATCTTGGCAATATTCCAAATCTCTGTATTTGAACAATGACGCACATCATAATAGGCTCCTGATTTTTGTTTAAAGAAACAATAGTTCAATTATTGCATAAAGCAAAGACATGCT
Source organism: Origma solitaria (assembly GCA_013397895.1). NCBI lineage: Eukaryota > Metazoa > Chordata > Aves > Passeriformes > Acanthizidae > Origma > Origma solitaria. The sequence goes on from VZRL01006422.1 coordinate 114,433, forward strand.
ACTAGTGACTTATTACACATGTCAACCACAGCCAACTACAAGCCCACAACGAACCACTCCAAGACGGCCTGAAGGACAATTTTTGCTTTGAGAGTGTTACAGACTTCATCCTACTTAACAATTTGCTAACAAAAAACTGTCTTCTATACTATGTAAGATCTATGCATACTTCTACTTTTATGAGCATTTTCCTTCACACAGTACTGGTGAGATTTTTAAAGAAAGCTCTATCTATATAAAGGAAACTCAAATCTAGGCTAACGTCTATAAAAACTTAGCAATTCAAATGTTGCTTGCAGTTACAAAATCATACAATGAATGGCACTTGAAAATAATAAAATAAACTGGTTGTACATGGCACTTTGAGGAGGCTTACAAGAGAGCTGAATACACTACAATATAAGTAAGAGGCATGGGGTTCAGCTACTCTCTCCCTCCTAAAACACAGGAGGTGAAATCAGGAGAGACATCTCCACAAGCATTTGTAACATCACTGCAGCCAACATTCTTCACTAAGGGCAGAGTTTTTATACCAAAGTGCAGTTTTAATTCTGAAATACAAATTCAAAACTATGAAGATTAATTTTCATTACAACCACAGCTCATGTAAACTCAACTGTGTTCAGCGTTCCAACATTAAACTACCTCTTGTAATTTTAAACCGCTTGTTAGCACGTGGCAAAGCTCTGTCTTTACCCTGTCAAACACCTTAAGCAGCACGTTCCAGTTACACCAGAAAAATTACTTCATGTGAAGACTTGAATAAATAAATGGGTAGAAACCTAACTAAAGATCTAGGGTTTTTCTTCACAATATTTACCAGCCGTTACGGTACGTTAGAAAATACAAATAGAAAAAAAAATCACCTATCTAGGGATGTATTGGGGGAAAATAAAAAGCAGTTTCTGATCCTTTTAAAACCATGTATGTTTGACAGGAAACATGCTGAAAAATTACACTGGATAATTACACAAAGAATATGCACAGTAATATTTCAAAGCAACAGTTGTTTCAGACATGTACTATCAGAGAATTTAAAAGAAGCAATTATACATACTTTCTCGGTTCTCTCTGCTACGTTTCTCCACGTATAAAATGTCTTTACTTCATTATGAACAGTTTCTGGAGATGGAAGAGTTCCTGATCTGAGCTTGGCAATAGCTTTTTCTAGTCCATCACACAAAGATTTCACAGAAGGCTCACATAAAATAATAAGATTTTCTGGAAGTACCTCCGGAATCCCACCGACTCTTGTACTCACCACCTTTGAAACAAACAAAAGAAACAGCACATATGCAACATAACATATGAAATTGTGTGATGACAATGCTATTACATTATTTAGATGCAGCAATTTAAAAGAATAAGAAAATATCATACTTTGGGAACCTGACCTATATGTGAACTATAGGTGTAAGCCCCAGAGAAGGCAGAGCATAGTAATATCGTCCAGAATGATTCTTTGGTGCCATGATAAAACAGAAGACTTGGTCTAATGAGTGATTATGAGACACCTTTCCTGAAGCTGTTTGCCACAGTACACAACTAAACCTGTGTAACCAGATTTTGGACTTTTCCTCCGTACTATGTCAAAAAAACTGTTACCTCTATTTGGAGAGGATAATTTTACCACATACTTAAATTTTCAGTTTCCTAGGCTACTGAATACTTGCAAAAATGAATTTATGAGTTCAGTTATTTTAATCTGAACTATTATTTTTAAAGGGAAATAAAAATTACTAAGACTCACATTGTGCCATCATCTCTAAACATTAGGCAATAAGAAACTGCAGAAACTCCTCACCTCTAGAGAAAAAAAGAGATGACAAAGGAATAACAACAACTAAGTAGTAACTGCTGTCAAAGGGTACTGAAGTAAAGAAAAAACTGAAGTCACTCACATTTTCTATACTTACTGTAAATTAGGTACTCTTATCAGTCTGTCCTTTTAACAAGGTTTCTTTATATTTTATTGTGAAACTCTAAGATCTTTATGGCTATTGATTCAACTTCTTTTTGAGATGTCAGTCTGGGTTGTACATTAGTCAGAAAGGGCTTTTACTGTTTTCTCTCTCTCCAACTCTTATCGTGAATCCCAACATAGTAAGGCAATTTTTGTGCATCTCCTTTCAAATACTGTCAAAGTACCCCAAAACTCTGTAAAGGAGTACACACAAAATAGTATTTTGGAGAGGCAGTCCGGCTAGTTCAGAGAACTGAGAGCAGATCTACATGTTATTCCCAATTCCACACAAAATTCTTCTTGGAGCTTAAGCAGTTTCAGTTAACCCTTCTGTCTCAGCTTCTACGTGATCTGTAAGTGGGGATAATATTTGCTTACCTCTGTAAAGACAGAGCCTCAGATGCAATCGAATGTTACAAGCACATACTATTTCATGGTGAAATTTGTTTAAAATGGAGACATGCTCTCTAGATATTGAGTTGTTGGATTTTTTTACCTGTAAACCACAGCTTGCTGCTTCCACAATAGCCATACAAAAGGCCTCAGTGAGGGAAGTGTTGAGGAAAATGTGCCCCTGGACGAGGACATTTCTAACATCCTGGTGTTCCAAGCCTCCTAGAAGACGCACCCTGCATACAAGAGAAAACAAACAAACAAACAAACAAAAAATTTTCAAAAACCCACCCCAAAAAAAAGAAAGAAAAAAAAAGAAAAACACTAGATTTGGACCATAATAATGCTGTATAGTGTTACCCATATTCTGAAAAAGATACCTATGGTTCACACTTATATAGTGAGAGAACACAGCCACCTTGGTTTAGTTTTCTCTAAATTTTTCTAGCAATGGAGAAATACAAGATTCTGCTTTTTTATTGTCACACTGAAAGAAACTTCTGAAAATAAAGTTGGTGGGAGAAGTTGCTGTTTTAATGACAACTGACTGCAGAACATTGCTACTAAGCCTTCTAGTTCCGCAAGAAAAATTGGCTTAAATCAGTTACTAATTAAGATTTGTCAAATGCATTTTCTGAATTTTCAGTGTGAGGTCTGATCAATCTGAGTCTGCCAAGGGAAAAAGTTTTTAAGATACAATGATCAGGACCTATCATTTTGAAGAGATATTGGAAAACAATAAGGGCTAAAATGAGAATGATACTAACAATCACTGACTAAAGTACAAAACAAGCAACAAAAAACCTAGAAAAGAAAATGAAAAATTAACAACATGAAAGTGTTCTTAGCAAGAAAACGCCAGAGAAATACACAAATGCAAAAGTACCATGGCAACATTCTGGTAACATGGTAGCACCAGGGAAGACATTTGTAGTGCCACAAGAACACACAAGATAAGCACTATGCTTAAGGGTTTCATAGTGAAATAATAAAATAAATTATTAGCAGTCATCATCACATGCAGTGGCACAAATGAGCTGTTAACACCCGATGCTGTAAGTGGTCCAAGAATCATGATTGCAGAGATGAGTGTGATAAATTTATACCTAAGTCAGCTTTTCTATGACTAGAGTGAAGGCTCATTGAGGGCCTATTCATAGAAATATGAATTAACTTGCAGGATCACAGTCCAGCTCTCAAAGTGTCTGGTTTATCTGCCTTGCCTTCAGGCCTCCAACCTCAAGTTTTGGGGTTCATCTGAGGGGAGGGAGGCAGGCAGTTCCTCACCCCTGAAGTACCTTGAAGGGTCAGACATTCACAGAACAAACCTGTCATGTAGCTGGTATCTTTCCCGGACTTCTTCCAAAATGATTCGTTTTGGTCCTTCTCCTCCAACTAAGAAATGTAACTCCGGATATTTCTGACAGAGCTCAGGAATTATACCACTAAGCAAATCAATACCTAAGAGCAGAAAATTTAGGGCAAGCCATTATTGTATTTGATTTCAGAATTTCTCATGATGTAGCCCACTGCTACAACTCTATTCAAGAGTAGAAGACATGAAAAATGTCTCTTGGAGACAGTTAAACCGCTGTACACAAAATTAAGAAAAAAAAAGACAACTTGTGATCTCTTAGGAGACAAATATAGAAAAAAAATCACTTAAGTTGCTGTCACTTGATTAAATAAAAAACAATTTAAACATCTCTAACAGAATATATAGATTAGGCCCTAAATCTTATGTCCAACATAAGCCAAACCTTCCATTTTACAAATTGCAGTTTTCAGTATCTTCAATGTTACAAAGGAAACACACCTCTGAACCCAACATATGCAAATAGAAACGTACATTTCTTCTTCTTAAGCACACATACACAAAAGCTCAGAACAGCCACCTCACCACTCCCAGCGAAAATTCCATCCATACCACAGATACAGCCTAAGTAATACCTGACCAAGACCTTTCTAAAGAAAAGAAAAAAAAACAACCAAAACTCACATTTGATCCCCCATTACCTTTTCTGTAAACAAGTCTGCTGACAACAACTATTGTTATTGTACTGTCATCCCTCCTCGACGGGTCTGGAGTGAAGTCGGTGGGATCGACAGCGTTGGGGATGACAGACACTATCCGCGGGTCCAGGGCTGCTCGCAACACCGTGTTCTCCTTACTCGTGTAGGAGACGCAGATGATGTGGTTGGTGTCGCAAAGGGACACCGTCAGCAGCTTGTTGGTCAGCACCGAGCTGACATCCGCGAACCCAAAGAGGGAGTGGTCAGTGAACACTGTCCGCAGCCCCATGGTCTTGGCGTGGAACAGGGCGTCGTGGGCCATGGCGGAGAAGGAGCTGTGGGCGTGCACGATGGTCACCCGCTCCCGCACGAAGATGTACCTGAGCAAGGGTAGGCTGTGGAACAGCGTCGTGGCCGTGGACTGGTTGTACATCACCTTCAGGGGCAGGTAGTAAACTTTCAGCCCGCTCGTGAGGTAGCGGACGCCCTTGCGGTGACCGTAGGCGTGGGTGACCACCAGGACCTTGTGGCCGCGCTCGATGAGGCACTGTGACAGCTGATACACGTGGCTCTCCACGCCCCCCATGTTGGGGTAGAAGAAGTCCGACACCATGCACACGCTGTGCGCCGCCGGGCCTCCGCCCGCCATCCCGGGCCCGCTCCTGCCGAGGGAAGGAACCACAAGGCGCCATCACTCGTCCGCGACGACCCCCGGCCCCCTCAGTGTCGGCGGCGCCGCCGGGCCCGGCCATGCGTCCCGCGCAGGCCGCACGCAGAGAGGGGCGGCGCCGCGGCCCCCTGAAGAGTCCGCTCACCCCGGCAGCCACCCCGGGGGAGCGGGGGTGGCGGTGAGGGCGGGGGACCGTGCACGTACCTGCCGGCGGCCGGCGCTCCCTGCGCGCTGCCCGGCGCCATGTCCCCATTTCCCGGTCACCGCGGCAACCA